>JAJPUD010020131.1:0-25281 GCA_023553655.1 Myrmecobius fasciatus
TCTTTGATCCCTCTCTAAGTAGTCTCTGATTCTTAATTTCTGATCCCTAAGGTCGTCTCTTTTTCTCAATTTAATTCCTCTATAAAGTGGTCTCTGATTCTCAATTTCTGATCTAAGGTCCCCTCTAACTCTCAATCCGATTCCTCTCTGAGGTGGTCTCTGATTCTCAATTTCTGATCCCTAAAATGTCCTCTGTCAATCTGATCCCTCTCTAAAGTCTCCTCTGGTTCTCAATTTCTGATCCTTAAAATGTCCTCTGACTCCCAATCTGATCCCTAAAGTCTCTGATTCTCAATTTCTGACCTCTCTAAGGTCTCCTCTGACTCTCAATCTGATTCCTCTCTAAGGTAGTCTCTGATTCTCAATTTCTGATCCCTAAAATGTCCCCTGTCAATCTGATCCCTAAGGTCTCCTCTGATTCTCAATTTCTGATCCCTAAAATGTCCTCTGACTTTCAATCTGATCTCTAAGGTCTCTGATTCTCAATTTCTGATCTCTAAAATGTCCTTTCTCAATCTCTGATTCCTCTCTAAGGTCTCCTCTGATTCTCAGTTTCTGATCCCCAAGATGCCCTTTGATTCTCGATTTCTGCTTTCTAAAGTGGTCTCTGACTCTCAATCTGATTCCTCTTCTAAAGTCGCCTCTGATTATCAAGTTCTGATCCCTAAAATATCCTCTAGTGTAGTATCTACACTAGCTTAGACATTGTGTTAGGGCTGGGCACAAAAAGTCAAGAGAAATTTAAAAAAGAAAGAAAGAAAGAAAAAGAAAAACTATCCCTGCCCTTAGGGGGTTTCTATTCTATGGGGAAAACCCAAATTGAAGGCCTCCCCCAGCAAAGTATCTCTCGTGGGATCAGGGCTTCCAACTTCCCATTTTACCGATGAGCCGCAGCAAGGTGAACTAGCTGTACCCACGTCACTTGCCCCAGCTGGTTAGGCTAGTCAGGTCTGGGACTAACCCCACGCTGAATTCAGGATAGGTTTTAGGAAAGCGCCAGTTGGCAGGTCTGAGTCCTTCCACGGTCGGGCCAGCTCTCCTTTCCCTTCCTTCCCCAAGGCCCAGTACGGGGCCAGATCTCCTTGCCCCCCCCCCAGACTTGTAGGGGGCTCTGAAGTCTACTAGTAATTGTCTAGTAGTGCCCACCACACCTTGAAAAGGCTGGGGGGGGTCCGACCCCCGCTGCAGGACGCCCGGTCTCCCAGCCCTATCCGACTTCTGCGTTCTCCACCAATATTCGTTGACCGGTTGTAACGAACCCACGAACTGCCCGCTTCCAAGAGGACCAGAATCTCCAGTTTGCCCGCCCGCTGCCATGGCAACTGGCCCAAATCCACGGGCGAGAGAGGGGAACTAAGAGCAGAGGGGGAACCTCTTTGAACGGTCGCACCCTCGGGCTCCCTCCCCAGCCTGGCACCGGAGGCCGGCCTGCTCAGCCCGTCCTCCGTGCCAACCGGCTTCCCCCGGCCAGGCGGGTGCGGACCCCCATCCCCTTTGGCCTGTGTGCGTGCGTGCGTGTGTGCCAGGGAGCGGAGCCACCTGCTCGCAGCCGGCTCTTGGCCCGGGCCCGGCTCCGCGACCGTGGGGGGCGCCGCGCCAAGGACAGGTGCCCAGAGCAGCTCCCCTTCAACGGCCCTCGTCCGCCGCCTCCGCCTCCGCCGCCGCCTCGATTGTAACTGACCCGCAGCTCGCTCCCGAACCCCCTAATACCTTGACGGGCGGTCGAGGTGCGGAAGATAGACAGTGCCGCCGCCCAATGGCGAGCCAGATTCGCTGGAGGCTGCGCCAATCGGGGCCGGTTGCTGGGCGTCTCCCTCTCCGCCCGGCCAATGGGAAAATTCGTGCTCTGCCGGGCTGGGGGCTCTGAGAAGGGCTGGGGGAGGCCGAGGGGAGGAGGAGGAGGAGTAGAAGGAGGAGGAGGAGCGGGAGCAGGAGCAGCAGCAGCGGCAGCGGCAGCAGCAGCGGCAGCAGCAGCAGGAGGACTGCGTCGTTTTGTTGTCTGCGCCTGACGTTCCTGCAGCTCGGGCAGCGCCGGGCCGGGGAGTCCCGGGTTCGGTACCGGGGGATCCGGGGACCCCACCGCCCGCGGCCAGGACCCGATCTCGCGGTCCCGATGGAAAGTTTGCTGAATGGGGCGAGCTAAGCCCGCCTGTGCCGCGGCCCCCCATCCCTGGCCCCGGGAGCCGGCGCCGACTGGGACGCCCCCCGAAAGCCGGGGGGACCCTCCTCGGAATCCCGGCTGCAGCCGCGGGGCCCTGGCCGCGGCGTACAACTTTTAGACGGGAAGGACTGGTTGGGGGCCGGGCCCGGAATCCGCTCCGAAGACCAGTGCACTTGCTTGGTTGCCTTAATTTATTTTATTTTGGGCATTATCCGGGAGAGGGCAAAGGTGGAGGGCGGGCCGGGGCAGCCGGCTCGGGCGCTGAAGAACGGCACTGCTGGCGACCAGGGGCGTGCGGAGGCGGCGGTAAACACGCCCGCACCCCGCACTCGCACCTCGGACACACATACACACGCGTACTCACGCGCACCCAGCCGGGGCCATCCTTCAAGTGAGACCTGCCTAATAATAAACCCTGGAGGGACGGAGCGTGCCGCCGCCGAGCAGGTAATCGCGGCGCCCGCAGGCGAGCCGGGAAGCCCCGGTCCTGCTCCCCGCCCTGCCCATCCTCCCCGGAGGATGCCAGCCGGCCGGTAGCTGAGGCTTGCCTGGGGGGGGGGGGGCGCCCTTTGTGGAAGGAGGGAGGGCGAGAGCGAGACTGCGCTTGGAGAGGGGGCCGGAGGCGAGTGGCACCGCGGCACCCCCGCGAGTGCGGGGACCCCGGGAACCGGGAGGGGCCGGCCGAGGGGCCGGGGTGGGAGGGATGCTGGGGGAAGAGTTGCGGGAGGTGGGGGCGGGGGGGGGGAATTCTCTTGCTTCGTGTTCCTGCTAGGCGGGGCGGGGAAGGCGCCCGGGGAGCAGGGGAGCATCGGGCTTTCTCTGGGGAGATCGGGGCCGGAGGGGGTATTGATGTTGGGGGGTGCTGGCTGCCCTGGCCGAGGGGAAGAGGGCGTCTCATCAGCTGCAGCGCCAGGGCTGCCCGCGAACCGGGTTTTCCTTTGTCTTGCCAGGGTGACGGCGGGGGGTTTCCAGATGCCGGGTCCCTGAGGGACTGGGCGCGAAGCTTGGTGGTAGGGGGGGACAGTTGCCAGCTCGGGGCACCTCAAGGATCCCCCCCCTCCTCTCCTCCTCTGGGTGGGAAAATCTCCCGACCTCGAGTGCCCGACATTGTGTGATAATCTCAGCGGCTGACCGGCTGCGAGGGAGGTGGACCGGAGGCAAGGAAGGAGGGAGCCCGCCGCCCGGGGCTCCGTGGCAAGCCCTTGGCTCCCCGCCTGCTTAGGTAGGAGCAGAGTTGGCCGCGTCCCCACCGAGCCAGCGGTCCCCTCGGCCAAAGGCGGCAGGCTCATTCCGCAGCGGCCGCGGCGGCCATGGTGGGCAGCCCAAGTTTCTGGGCTCTGCCTTCCTTCTCCCTGTGTGTGTGTGTGTGGGGGGGGGCAGAGCCTACTAGGGAGCTCCCGCTGGGCAACTCTGGGCATGGGCTCGGCGTGTCCCCCTCCCCCACTGCTCACTTGAAGTGCACTGGATGGCAGGTGTGCCCTGCTCCCTTTCTTTTGGACAGTAGGAGAGACGACACGTCAATTAGCTGCTGGCCGGCCCCGGGTGCTGATCGCATCTCCCTCCAGCCCAAGCTCCTTCCCCGGGGCTCTCTCACTGCCAGAATCCCCGAACTTTTTGAGCCCGAATTCGGCGCCGAGAGCCTTTCTTTCTGCCCTGGGAGCCCCCACTCTCTCCCCACTTGCCCCCTTCCTCTCTCTCCCTCTGCCCCCTCTCTCCTTCCCCCTCCCCCCGCCCCCCCCCGCGGCTCAGATGCTGCAGTGTGCATTCGGTGTATTTCCAGGCTGCAAACTTTGATGGAGGAAATGGAAGGAAGTTCCTGGCAATGGACTTGTGATTTCGGGGGTCCGGGGAAATTGAGACGGCTGGGGGAGATGCTGGGGGGGGGGAGGTTGAGCTCGGAGGGCGGCGACTTCCCCAGAAGTTGGGGGTGGGGGGCAACGGTGATTGCTTTTTTTCCCCCTGCTAAACCCGGCCTTCCTCCTCCTGATAATGACTGGTTTCCAGAAAGCCCGGATTTTATGGAAATTAGTGGGAGAAAGGAGCTTGCCGGGAAAGTCGGAAGGATGGCTAGCTGGGACCCACGAGGTAGCCAGGGAAATAATAGGTCCCAGAAGCAGCTTAGCAGATCCTAAAAAGCTTCGCTTTGAGCCGCTCTGGGGGAGAGAAGGGTGAGCATTAGGGGGAAAAAGGAAGTAAAAAATGAAAAAAAAAAAATCATTGGATTTGCGTTGCCGAGATGTGGCCTTCGGTGGGGGCCCTGTCCTGCTGCCTGTTGGGGGCTGACCTTGTCTCCTGTCTTCTCAGGATCTCAGGTGTCTCACCTGTAAAGTGGGAGATGGCATTGCAGTGCCCCAGCCCAGGCACCCAGGCCGGGGCCTGCTCTGATCCAAGGAAACCCGTTTCTGTTGTCTGGGCACCAAGGAATGTGTGTGGGGGTGAGGCTGGGGCAGGGGAAGAATTCGGGGCTCATCCTTTTCTGCCCTCGGTCCCCAAGTTTGCCCAGAAGCCCTGCCCTCCCATGCCCATGGTCCCTTTTCCTGAACTCATTTTCAGGGTCAGTGTGGGTTTCAATGTGTGGAATCCTGTAATGTGCCAGCAGCTGACAACCAGCTGCTTTTTTCTTCCTTTGTCTGGAGTTTTCTTCCCCTTTGCTCAGTATCCCTGAAGTGTCAATTCTTCTGAGAGTGGCGGTTCCTGGGGAGGACACTCCCTTCTGAAGCCGGAATGGCCAATCCTATCTGGTGCTCCCCCTGTGGTCAGATCTCTGTGCCTCCAAGGTGGCGAGGAAGGCCAGGGCCTCCTGACCTCATAGTTCAAGTGAGATGCTGATGGAAGGAAGACTTTAAAGCCATAGATTATTGTATTTTAGATCCCACATCCCAAATTGGAAGGGATCGAAGAGGCAATGGAATCCAAGCCTTGCCATCCACAGAGGAGGAAACTGAGGCTCACAAAAGTTAAATGGCTTATCTAAGGTCACACACATAGTATATTTTAGAAACTGGATATGTCTCCAGGTCCAGTGACTCCAGAGCTAGGGCTCCTGGCCAGTCATTATCATTCCAAAGCTCAGTCAATTAGGAGCACAAAGCATAAAGACCAAATCAATAAGAGTAATAGCATTTATATAGCACCTACTATGTGCCAGGGACTGTGCTAAGTAAGCACTGGGAGGTGGGTGCTATTATTCTCCCCATTTTAGAAATGAGGAAGCTAAATCCAGATAGAGGTTGAATGACTTGGCTAACATCAGCCAGCTAGTAAGTGTCTATGGGCGAATTTTCTTTAATTTTTTTTTTTTTTGGCAGGGCAATTGGGGTTAATCGACTTGCCACACAGCTAGTAAGCATTGAATATCTAAGGTCGGATTTGAATTCGGCTCCTGACTTAAGGTTGATACTTTATCCACTGCACCATCTAACTGCCCCTCTAAGGCAGAATTTGAACTCGGGTTTTGCCACCTGTTGGCCCAGTACTATATCCATTGTATCGCCTGGCTGTCTTCCCAATTCAGTTCAGTTCTAATTCAGAGCCTCAAGTGTGCTGATGGGCATTAGGGCAAAAGAAGGCCATACACAGTATTTCAAAACAGAATAATGCAAAGTGACCATTCACAGGGAGTGGATTAGGAAAGGGCAAAGCAGAGGGTTGGAGGTTAATTGAACTGTGACCTCTTGTGGGAGGTGAGTTCTAAAGAACTGATTAAAGAAAGGAGGAGAGGAAGACTATTCCAGGCAGAGGGAAGGATGTGAGGAGAGCAAGAGGGGTAAATGAATGTTTTCAGAGTCCAAGATATGGTTCGGCTTGGCTGCTGCACAGAGTACCTAGGGCGGAAATAAGGGAGGGACTTAAGTGGGAAGAGCCTTGAATGCCTGGAAAATGTTTGAACTTTTCTTCCTAGGATAGTGAGACCCAGTAAGAGACTTTGGGCAGAGTGTGACTGAAATAAATCTTTGCTGAACGACGATTATTCTGCTAGGGTGTGTGTGAAAGATGGATTGGGTGAAGATGGGGGAAGGTTTGTTAGAAAGGGCCTGCAACAGTTCCAGTGGTTGGTAGGGAGAGCAGTGCTAGTGTGTGACAGTGAGAGGGGAGGGGAAGATGGCAGAAAAAAGAGCTTGGGAGGGCCCACTTACACCCTGGCAGGAGCCCAGATGCCTCAGAGGACTGTGGCAAAGATCAAAGCTATGAAGTGCTTTGCAAACTCTAAAGTAAGCTAGTATAAATAGTAGCCATAAACCAAGTTTAACTAGCAATTAACTAATAAGGCATTCTAATTATCATATTCTAATTGTTATAATCAGTTATTCATCAAAATATAGAATACATAAATAATAAACCTATTTAGTATGTAATTAAATAATTATTTCGACCAACTAGAACATTGGACTCAGTACGAAGTAGCCCAAATAGCCAACCCAATCTTCAGCTGCTTTGAGAGGTAACTTCCAGAAATCAGGAAGTGATACTTCCCTGGCTTCCTGGGTCCTTCCCTCTGGCTGTTTATCCTGTCTATATCTTGCCTGTTCAGAGTCTCCTCCACTAGACTGGAAGCTCCTTGAGGTCAGGGGGCTGTTTTTGTTGTTTGCTTGTTTGTTTTGTTTTGTTTTGCTTTTCTTTGCATCCCCGGTGATACATGTTATTTGGCTGTTTCCTGATCTCATTTGGGGTTTTCTCAGCCAAGATACTGGAGTAGTTTGCCATTTCCTTCAGTTCATTTTATAGATGAGGAAACTGAGGCAGACAGTTGAAGTGACTTGCCTAGAGTCACACAGCTGAGGTCAGTTGTCTGAAGCCAGATTTGAAGTCAGAGCTTTCCCAGTGCTCTAACCATTGTACCACCTAGTTGCCCTAACACATAGTAGGTGTATAATAAATGCCGGTTGCCTACCTGACAATTCCATTATGCTCCGCTTTGGTCAGACCACATCTGGAGTATTTGTCCGGTTCTGGCCATCATCGTTTAGGAAGGTTATTGATAAACTAGAGTTATAAACTACTCCCTGAGATGTAGTTAAAGGAACAGGGGGGGTTTCTAGTGGAGAAGAGAAGGCTGGGAGTAGAAGAGAGCATGGTGGATGACTCTGTGCGTCTGACGGCCACGGAGCTGAGGGAGGGATGAGCCTTGTCTCTCTTCCCCCAGAGAAACCCAGGATGGAAGTTGTAAGTGAGGAATTCAGATTGATGTCAGGAAAACCTCCTGTGAGATGTCCGGATGTAGGTCAGGCACCCAGTGGGCCTTCAAGTAGAGCCCCGATTACTTGCTGAATCTCCAGTGGGGGAGGGAGATGCTTGTTCTGTTGTGAGCCGCACTGGAGGGCTGCTGACGGTACTTCTGAACCCTAAAAGGCTGTGACCTTTGAGAGAATGATTCAATTTACTCTTCCAGGTGACTGATGACAAAGTAGCTTCCACCAGGGCCAGAAAGATTGGAGCAGGAGCTTGGGAAAGGGAAGGAAACCCAATGTAGGTCAACCCCATCCATGCCTTGGTGGCTGGGCTTCTGGAGTTGTGAGGGACAACACGGTTTGCCTCTGGTGGTCAGATGCCTTGTGCTGACAGTAGCTAAGCTGCTTCTCAGACAACTGACAGATGGGGCTATCCTGGAAGATTTTCCAGGGCCAGTGCCCCTCCTCTAAAAAACCTGGGATCACCTTTGGGCTGAGGAGGTGTCTGTCATCAAATGGTTTTGTGGGGAAGTGGGATAAAACCTGCTCTGTTTGCCCTTAGAGGGAAGAATTGGGAACGTTCATTTATTGAGCACCTACAGCATGCTGGACACTGTACAAAGAATAAAAAGACAAAAAAGTAGTATCTATTCTCAAGGAGCATTATGTGTTTATAAGTATATGGAGAACAAGAATATATGTATAGATATTCTTATATACAGAATAAACGTTGGGGAGTTAGGGATGGCATTTAGGGAAAACAAATAATATATAATAATTCGTGTATAAGGTGATGCTTCAGCTGCACCTTGAAAGGAGAAGGGGACTCTCTGAGGCAGAGGGAGGAGGAAATAGAATCTAGGCATGGGGAATGGCCTATGAGATTTAGAGTTGGGAACTGGACTGGCTTGGAGAAGGACAATTTGGTGGGATCTGAAGATACAGGAAGGGAGAAATGTTTAATAAAGCTTAAAAGGTAGAAAGGCAGGTTGTGAAGGACTTCCAGAGCTCAATGGAGTATTTTATTTTAGAGGCAATGGGGAACCGGTGCAATTGATTGAGTGACAAGGTCAGATCTGTGTTTAAGGAAAATAATGTTGGCAGTTGTGTGGAAATTACAAAGGGATATATATTAAGCTCGATGTCAGGAGAAACAATTTATGCTACTCCCAAATGGATTGGGCTGTCTCAGCAAGGAATAATAATAATAGCAGCCAGGGTTTGTATGGCAGGTAGAAGGCATGGTAGATAGACATCTGGGTCTGGAGTGAGGACATTTATTTCTTAATTTTCTGACTCTTCACAACCCCATTTGGGGTTTTCTTGGCAAAAATACTGGAATGATATGCCATTTCCTTCTCCAGCTCATTTTATAGATGAGTAAGTGAGGCAGACAGGTTTAAGTGACTAGTTCAGGATCACATAGCTAATAAGTATCTGAGACTGGGTTTGAGTTTAGGAAGATGAGTATTCCTAATTTCAAGGCTATTGCTCTATCCACTGCACCAGCAACTGAGTTAAAATCTGGCCCAGTAGAGACACTGCTGGATCAGTGTCTCTATCAGTTTGATAATTTTTTGAGCATAGTTCCAAATTGCTCTCCAGAATGGCTGGATCCATTCCCAATTCCACCAACAATGTATTAGTGAACCAGTTTTCCCATATTCCCTCCAACATTTATCATCTTTTTCTATCATCTTAGCCAATCTGAGAGGTATATAGTGGTACCTCAGAGTTGTCTTAATTTGCATTTCTCTGATCAATATCTTACTAGAGTTTCTTAAACAGAAGCCACAGGGGGCATTGCACTTATTTGTGGACTGTGGTTCGGACCAGCCCAGTTCTGAGGTCCTTTCATCTCTAAAACCCCACACCTTTGTGATTATGAAGGAAAATTCCAGGATTTTTTGAAAGAGAATAAAGATCTGGGGTGGAGGGGGCCATTGCTATTGGTCTTTGTAATATCTGCTGGTCTAGGTGTTTCACAACCTGTATCCTAAGTCAAGCTAAGAAAGCAGCACTCCCTCTTTGTTGTCCATGTAAATATTGTGCAAATCTAAGTCCCGGGCACCATATTTCATTTGGGGATGGTGATGGGCACACAAAAGTGCTGAATAAATCTTGTAAAATCCTTGATCACTGACATTGGACTTACCAAGGCTTCTTCGTGGAGTCAAGGTGTAGCAGGCAAAGGGGGGGGTATCTTTTTGCCTTTCTACCCATCGAGCATCTCTTCCCGGTTGCCATCTCATTCTATGACATTATTTCCCTGCCCATAGCAAGCAGGTTTTGTCACACTCCATGAAATCATCACCTAGTCTCCAATAATGAAGCAGCCCTTCTCATTGCAGTTGTCCTTTATATGCCCACTTGTCCCTTCCCATCTTTTCTAGCAGATTGTAACTTAAAACATCACCTCTTGAAATCTTTAATTTCTCCCTCTCTATTGGTTCTTTTTTTACTGACCTCAAACAGACTTAAATTTCCTCCATCCTTTTTTTTAGAATATTTATTTTCCTCTAATTGCATGCAAAACGAATTTTAACAATCTTTTAAAAAAATGAGTTCCAAATTCTCTCTTTTCTCCCCTTTCCCTTTTCTGAGATGGTAAGCAATTTGATATGGGTTATACATGAGCAGTCATGCAAAACAGATTTCCATATTAGTCATTTTGTGAAAGAAAATGCAGATTAAAAAAAACTCATGAGAAAAATAAAGTGAAAAATGGTACTCTTCAATCTGCATTCAGATTCCATCCGTTCTTTCTCTGGAGGGGGAGAGCATTTTTCACCAGGAATTGTCTTGGATCATTGTATGGCTCTATCTCCTCCATTTCTAATTAGACCCTGCCACCCCCTCAAGCTACTGTCCTGTATTTCTCTCTTCCCCTTTCCCAGCTAAATTATTAGGAAAGCTGTCTACACAGGCAGCGTACATTTCCTTTCCTGGAACCCACAACCCAAACTTTTGCTTTCAGCTTCATCATTCAAATGGATTCTCTTTCCAAAGTTACTGTTGGTCTCTTAATGACCAGACAGAATGATCTTTTCCCAGCACTCATCCTTTTGGACCCCCTGTTGCCTTTGGCTTTGATGCTTCCCCTGGATCCTCTCTGAGTTTATAATACCATTCCTCTTTCCTGACTCTCTTTCTACCTGACAGATCATTTCTTTTTTACTTTCTTTGCTGGCTCACCATATAGATCAAATTGCCTAACTGGGGTGGGGGGAGTTCCAAGCTCTGGTTTTGGATCTTTTTTATCTCTTTCCAACGGCCTCATCAGCTGCTAAGGGCTTCATTATCATCCAGATCTTCATCAGTAGCTTGGAGTCAGAAAGAGTCACCCAATCTGGCCTTATTAGCTGTGTGATCCTGGGCAAGTCATGTCACCTGTTTCTATCAGTTTCCTCATCTGTAAAATGGGCTAGAGAAGGAAATGGCCAACCACTCCAGTATCTTTGCCTAGCAAACCCCAAATGTAGTCACAGAGAGATACGGGTGAAAAAGAACTAAACAAAGCCCTTCTCTTTCCCTTTAGAGAGTTAGTCCAGTATGACATTCATTTACTGGACTTTCCAAACTACTTATCTATCCTGTAGACATCTTCAACTCAACCTGTCCCAAACTGAACCCAATCTATTCCTCCTCCTCCAAACCTTTCTTCTTCCAGACTCCCCTGGTCCTGTTGAAGGTACCTCTATGCTTGTGGTGCCATCATTATCCTTGAACCCTCTCTCTCCCTCACCCCACACAACCAGTCTCTTGCCAAATCTTGTTTCTTTCTGACTGTTTACCTCTACTAAGTCAACTGTTATAGAGTCATTTTTCAATCATTTCCTGCTCTTGCTGATCCCATTTAGGGCTTTCTTGGCAAAGGTATTGAAGTGGTTTACCATTTCTTCCTCCAGTTCATTTTAAGAAACTGAGGCAAATAGGGTTAAGTGACTTGCCCAGGATCACATAGCTAGTAAGGGTTTGAGGCTGGCTATGCTACAAACTGGCCACGAACTCAAGTCTTCCTTATTTCAGGCCTGACACTCTATCCACTGTGCCATGTAGCTGCCCCGCTCACATGATTACCTCTCAGCTAAATTATTGCAGGGGGCTTCCGATTGGTTTCTCTGCCTTAATTCTCTTCACATCATGTAATCATTATGGCTAGTAGTTTATACAGTGTTTTAAGCTTTAGAAGTGCTTTACAACGTTTATCTCATTTGATTGACATAGCAACTTTGGGAGGTGGGTGCTGTTATTTTACAGATAAAGAAACTGAGGCAGAAAGAGGTGAAACTAATTGCGCAGGGTCACACAGCTAGTATGTGTCTGACACTGGATTTGAAGCCAGGTTTCTAACTCCCTTCCTGTATGCCCTATGATCTAGCCTTCACTCTTGCCCAAAAGACTGTCCCTGAATGGATCCTTGTTACCTCTAGTTAAAAATAGAAACTGTTTAGCTTTTAAAGTCCTACACAGCCTGTCCCTGTCCCTTCTTTTCAGCCCCTTCCTGCACTCTGAGGTCCAGCCAGACCATCCTCTCCATTCTGCATGTACAACTCATTGCTCCAGTCCCTGTGTCTGATCTTCCCAGGAGCCTAGAATGTGCTCACTCCTCCCCTCCAGCTACCAGCATCCCTCTTTTCCTGCCAGTCCCAGCTCAGACTCCTCCTCCTAAGAGCAATTTTCCCTGTTTTCCCCAAGCACACTAAATGTCTTCCCTGCCAAGTGAACTTTATTTGATTACTTTCTATCTACATTTCTTCTCCTTATAGTTATTCTACATATCCTTATCTATATTGTCTTTCTCATTCAAATGTAGGCTCCATATGACTAGGGATTTTAAAAAAAAATCATAGTCCTTTTATACCCAGTAGGTGCTTAAAAACTTAACAAGCATTTATTAAGTACCTACTGTATGCTGAGTTTTGTGCTAGGGTGCTAAGGAGGCATAGATCAAACCAAAATATGTTGCTATACCCAAGAAGCTTAAATTCTGCTGGGAGGACGCAACGTGTTCACAGATAAGCAAATACAGAGGAAATCTAGAGTCATTTTAAGGAGGAGAGAGCATGAAGGATTGTGGGTCTTAGGAAAAGACATGTGGAAGAGGTGACAAACTGAACCTTGAACTTGGGATTCCAAGGGACAGAACTGAGAAGGGAAAGCATTGAAGTCATGTGGGTCCCTCTAAAGTGAGGGGGAGATAAAATGTCACATGAGGAAGATAAAGCAGGTTGGGAATATTGTATGAGTGTATGAAATCTGTTCAGAAAGATAGATAGTTTGGAGCTACGCTATGAGTCCAGACAAAAGAGTGCTTAAAATGCTAAACAGAGAAATCTGTGTTTGATCCTGGGTAGTAGGGAGCCACTGCAGCTTATTAACCAGAGGAGTGACGCCACTGGCTCTGTGTGTTAGGGAATCGCTTTGCTAGCTGTGTGGAGGATTAGAGAGATGGAGAGATACCAAAACAATGAAAAAAGTTGTTTTTTTTAAGGGACTTACAAATGTATCGTTACATTTCAAGGGAGTCCCTGATTGTGAAGGGGTGCTATCTTTATTGATACACATCCTAAGTCTACCATGCCTAGGCTTGGACTCAGGAAGACCTGAATTCAAATCCTGCCTTAGGCACTTAACCACTATTGCCAAGCTGAGCAAATTATTTTATACCACCAGCAGCAGCAGCAGCAGCTAACATTTATTTCTCACTTCTTATGTGCTGGAAACTGTGAAAAGCGCTTTACAAAGATTATCTCATTTGATCCTCACAACAATCCTGGGTGGTAGGTGCTATTATTGCTCTTATCATCCCCATTTTATAGATGAGCAAATTGAGGTAAACAAAGGGAAAGTACCTTGCCCACACAATTAGGAAGTGTCTGAGGTTGAATTTGAACTCGGGTCTTCTAGCACTGTATCTGTTCTTACTGCATGATTCTAAGAAATGAGTTTGAGAGAAGGAAATGCTAATTTTCGGTTAATAGAGCTACTTCTCTCCCCACCCCTCCCTCATCCTAGTGCCTGGACTTTCTGAAATCTCTTCACAGACCCCAGACTCCAAAGCCAGAGAGATGTCTTAGATGTAATTTCACTCCTTTAATAATTCAGTTCATCATATATTTATTGAGCATCAACTAAGGGGGTTTTCAGTTAGACCCTGGAGTGACAGAGTTGGGATACCTAAGGGACGCTCCTTCAAATCTCTTAGTCTGACTTGAACTCAAGATTTCTTTCTACTGAAAATTCATTGTAGACTTTGCTTGGAGATCTCCATTGATGAAAACCAGTTCTCCCCCTTCCCTTATTCCCATCCACTGGGGCCATCACCTGGGACAAAAACTGGAGAAGGTGGGGTAGAGAAATGGGAGGACTTAACCTAGGCAGTTCAGCCTGAGAGATAGTGCTGCTGGGAGTGGATTGGCCATTACTATTTCAGAGACTGAAGGATAGTTGTGGAGCCCCTCTCCTGACAGCTTTTCCCCATCAGTCTCCCCACCATGGGGCAAGGGCCAAATCAGCCCTCCCCACTCCCACCCCTCCCCAAAGTTGCATCCCTGGACCATGGGATCCTAGAATTTGGGACAGAAAAGACTCTCAGTAGCTGTCTAGTTCAGCCCAAAGCTGGCTGTGACATAGCCGAGTGATCCTCCAGACTCTGCTTGAAGACCTAGAGGAGGTGGGGAGCCCATCCCAGCTTGCAACAGCTCTAATTGTATGGAAGTTTTCCTAACATCTGGCCTCAATCTCTCTTTGCCCATTGCTTCTAGTTTTGTCTTTGGGGCCAAACAAAGAAGTTTTCGTTCCTTTTCTTCAGGCTATTCAGGTGTTGAGTTATATCAAAATCTTTGTGACCTCCTGGACCATAACATGTCAGGCCCTTCTATTCTCTATTATCTCCTGAAGTCCATCATTTGTGTGCCATTCTAGCCATCTTTTCCTTTTTACCTCAAATCTTTCTCAACATCAGGCTCTTTTCTAATGAATTCTGTGTCTGCTTCAGTATTTGACTTTCCAGTGAATAGCCTGAATTAATTTCTTTTAGTATCAGCTGATTTGATCTCTTTGCTATCCGAGAGACTCTCAGAAGTCTTCTCCAGCACCATAATTCAAAAGTGTTGATTCTTCAGCTTTCCTTATAGTCCAGTTCTCCCGGCATACATTGTTACTGGAAAAACAGCAAAAAAAGAGCTTTGACTCTTCGATATTTGTGGGCAAGATGATGTCTCTGCTTTTTAGTATGCTGTCCAGATTGGCCCTAGCTTTTCTTCCAAGGAGCAAAAGTCTTAATTTCATGGTTGCTGTCCCTATCTGCAGTGATCTTTAGCCCAAGAATATAAAATATGACACTGCTTCCATTTTCTTCTTCCTCTATTTGCTAAGAAGGGATGGGACCAATTGCCAGGATTTTAGTTTTTTGTTCATCTATTTTTTTTTTATTAAAGCTTTTTATTTACAAAACACATGCATGGGTAATTTTTCAACACTGACCCTTGCAAAGCCTTCTGTTCCAAATTTTTCCCTCCTTCCCCCCACTCCCTCCCCTAGATGGCAGGTAGTCCAATACATGTTAAATATGTTAAAATATATGATTGTTCATCTATTTTTTTTTAATGATAAGCTTCAAACCAGCTTTAACAATCTCCTCTTTCTCCTTCATCAAGAGGCTTCTTAATTCCTTTCCATTTTCTGTTGTTAGAGTAATATCACTGCATGTCAAAGATTGTTGATATTTTCCTGGCATTCTTCTGGCTTTTGAGTCATCAGTCTGGCATTTTACATGATGTATTCCACATGGAAGTTAAATAAGTGACAATATACAGCTTTGTACCCCTTTTCCGATAGTAAACCAATCAGTTCCATGTTCTGTTCTAATTGTTCTTGGCCCTCATGTAGGTTCCTCAGTGACAAATGAGCTCTCTTTGAAGACTCGCCACATTTTGTTGTGATCTACCCAGTCAAAGGTTTAGTGTAGTCAGGAAAGCAGAAATAGATTTTTTTTGGGGGGAATTTCCTTGCTTTCTTCATAATCTGATGAATATTGGCAATTCGGTCTCTAGTTTTTCTGCCTCCTCAAAAAGCAGCCTGCTCTTCTAGGCCTTCTTTTTTCCATATTGCTAAACTCTGGCTTGTAGAATCTTAATCATAACCTTGCTTGTATGTAAAATGAGCTTAATTGGTGATTTGAACATTCCGTGCCATTGCCCTTCTTTAGGATTGGGATCTAAACTGATCTCTTCCTGATCCAATGGGCACTTTTGAGTTTTCCAGATTTGCTGTCACATTGGGTGCAACACTTGAACAGCATCATCTTTTAGAGTTTTAAATAGCTCAGCTGGAATTCTATCACCTTTACTAGCCTTATTGTTAGCAATGCTTCCTGAGGCCCGCTTGATAATTCTGGCTCTAGCTCAGTAACCATATCAGTGATGTTAAGATATTTCTTGTATAGTTCCTTGATGAATTCTTGCCAGCTCTTCTTAATTTCTTCTTCTTCTGTTAAGTCTTTACCCATTTTGTCTTTTATCATGCTTCAATATTCCTTTGGCATTTCTGAATTTCTTGATGACACCTCTGCCCTTTCTCATTCTTTTGTTTTCTTCCATTTCTTTGCATTGCTCCTTTAAGAATATATGTCCTTCATGGCTTTCTCCAACAATGAAATGTTTCAAACCACTTCCAATTGTTCAGTGAAGAAAGCCATATACACCCAGGGAGAGGGATGTGAAATGTGGACCACGACATAACATTTTCATGTTCTCTATTGATGTTTGCTTGCATTGTGTTTCCTTTCTCTGATTTTTCTTTCTTGTAGATACGATTTTTCTTGCACAAAAATGATAAGGGTGGAAATATGTATACATATATTCCATTTGTCAAGTATTTTTAACATAATTAACATGTAGTGGATATCCTGCCATCTAGGGGAGGGGTGGGGAGTAGGGGGGAAAATTTGTAACAGAAAGCTGTGCAAGGGTTAATGTTGAAGAATTACCCATACATATATGTTTCGCAAATAAAAAGTTTTAATAAAAAAAGAATATATGTCCTTGATCATTATACACAGCAACAAAACTATATGATGATCAATTCTGATGGACATGGCCCTCTTCAACAACGAGGTGATTCAAACCAGTTCCTACTGTTCAGTGATGAAGATAGTCATATATGTCCAGAGAGAGGCCTGTGGGAACTGAGTTTGGACTACAACATTTTAACATTTTCTGTGAATATTTACTTACATTTTGTTTTCCTTCTTAGGTTGTTTTTTCCTCTTTCTAGATCTGATTTTTCTTGTGCAGCAAGATAACTATATAGATATGTATACACATATTGGATTTTTCATATCATTTAACATTTAACATGCATTAGACTACCTATCATCTAGAGGTGGGGATGGGGGAGAGGAGGGGAAAAATTTGGAACAAATTTTTTTTTTGCAAAGGTCAATGTAGAAAAATAACTCATATGTTCTGTAAAAAGCTTTAATTAAAAAAAAGAATACATGTCCTTGCTGTTCTCTGGAATTCTGAATTAATTTGGTTATACATTTCCCTCTGCCCTTTGCCTTTCACTTTCCTTCTTCAGCTACTTATAAAGCCTCACTAGAAGCCATACTTTCTTGCTTCTTCCTTTCTTTCTTTCTTTTTTCTTTTTTTCCTTCTTTCTTTCTTTTTTTTTTTTTTTGGAATTCTGTTGCTGTTGTTACTGTTACCTCAATAGCGTGAAAGTCTGTTCATAGTTCTTCAGATACTCTATCTACCGGATCTAATCCTTTAAATCCCTAAATCATCTCCACTTCTTATTCATAAGGGATATTATTTAGGTCACATATATAAGATCAGATGGTTTTCCTTGCTTTCTTTAAGTTTGAATTTTACAATAAGAAGCTCCTGATCTGAGCCACAGCCAGCTCCAGCCCTTGTTTTAACTGACTGTCTAGAGCTTTTCTTTTGATGACCCCCCTCCCGTAAACAATCCTCCCCCCTTTATAGCCCCTCTCCCTTTTTTACTCCTTTCCCCTGATTGTTCTAATTCCCTTCTATTAGTCTATCCCTTTCTTTTCCTCCTTTCCCTCCCACTTCCCTATAAGGAAGGACAAGTTTCTCTGTGAAACCAAATGTGTCTGATATACACTTTTAGAGCCCAATCTGATGTAAGATTTACACAATGCTCATCTCCCTCCCTTCTTTCCCTCAATTATATTAGGTTTTCTTTGCCTCTTCATGAGACTTTACCTTATTTTTACCTCCTTTTTAAAAAAACCTTATTTTACCACCTTTTCCCTCTTTCCCCCAGTATGATAGCCTTTCCCCCCTTTTCTTTTTCTTATTATCAAAGTAATATCAAATTATACCCCCAATCTTTAAGTATCCCCATAGTAGAAATAAAGTTCTCAAGAGTCCTTTCCTTTTTACCTTTTTATGCTTCTCTTGAGTTCTGTGTTTGGAGGTCAAATTTTTTGTTCAGATCTGGTCTTTTCATTAGAAATAGGTGAAATTCACCTATATCATTGAATGACCATCTTCTTTCCTGGGGGATAATGCCCATTCTAGCTAGATAGGTTATAGGTTATTCTTGGCTGTAATCCGAGTTCCTTTGCCTTTCGGAATATCTGGTTCCAGGCCCTTTGATCCTTCAATGTGGAGGCTGACAGATCGTGTGTGATTCTAATTATAGATCCTCGTTATTTGAATTGTTTCTTTCTAGCTGCTAGCACAATCTTGTTCCATGGTGTGATAGTCCTGAAATTTAGCCACGATATTCCTTGGGGTTTTAATTTTGGGGTCTCTTTCAGGAGGTGATAGGTGAACTCTTTCAATGATGATTTTGCCTTCTGATTCTACAACCTCAGGGCAGTTTTCTTTCAGGATTTCCTGGAAGATAGTGTTTAGATTCTTTTTTTCATCATGGCTTTCCATGTCCAATAATCCTTAGATTGTCTCTCCTAGATCTATTTTCCAAGTCAGTTGTTTTTCCTAGGAGATATTTCATATTTTCTGCTATTTTTTCATTTTTTTTTGTTTTTGTTTGACTGATTCTTGAAGTCTTATTGAGTCATTCACTTGCATTTGATCAGTTCTTATTTTTAAAGTGTTGTTTTCTTCAGTTACCTTTTTTAGATCCTTTTGTAACTGGCCAATTTGTTCAATGCATACTTTTTCCACTTCACCAATTTTGTTTTTCAATAAATTGGCGTCTTTTTCATATCTCTCTTGCAGGGAATTATATTCTTCTTGCAGGGCATTATATCCTTCTTGCACTGATCTCAGTTTATTTTCCCATTTATCATCCAGCTCTCTTTTGAGATTCTTAATGCAATCTTCCAGGAAGGCTTTTTGAAAAGGGGGACCAGGTCATATCTCCCTTGATGGCTTCCTCTGGAGTTGCTTTGCCTATAGGAACCTCAGGATCTGGGGTCTGCCCTTCTTTCTCTCGATAAAAGCTGTCTATGGTAAGAGCTCTCTTCTGCTTCTTACTCATTTTTTAGACAGCGTGGGGGTCTGTTTAAGGCTAGGGAAGCCGTAGCTGCAGTAATTTGCCCTGGGGCAATTCCGCTAATTAACTTCCGGTGCCGGGCTGGTGGGGGCTAGAACTTTGCCCGATTTACTCCTTATAAAAGGCAAATCTGCCAGAACACCTGCCCCCAATCAGGGCAGAGTGTCCTGAGTGCCTCAGATACATCCCAGGTGTTTGGAGTTTGGAGTTTCTGCCAAGCTGAGCTGAGTCCCACTCAGTTCTCTGCCCTCGGTTCCCGGAGTTGCACCGAGCAAACTGCTTATCCCGATGCCCGATTGAAACAGACCTGATATGAAGTTTTTCAGAGGTAACTGCAAGCAGTTTCTTAGTCCAAATATTTCTGGATTCGTTGACTTAAAGATCAGTTCAGAGGCTTATTTTATTGTTGATTTGAGAGAAAGTCAGAGGAGGACACAGAGAGTCACGTCTTCATTCCGCCATCTTGGCCTGTCTAGAGCTTTTCCATCTCTGGCTGCAAAGTATATAGAGTATGTAATCAGTATGAATTCTCTATCAGCTTTGTTCAGAGTCACTTTTTGGGTTGTTGAAAAAGTGTTTGTTGTGCCTGATGAATTATCTGAACAAAACACCTTTATTTTGTAGCCAAACCTGTCTGTTATTCTAATTATCTTTTGTTTTCCTATTATGATGAATGTGATTTTTTTTAATCAGGTGTTGTTCCTAAAAGATGTTGTAGATTTTCACAGAATTGAACAACTTTAGTCTCTTTGGCATCAGTGGTTGGAGAATGGACTTGTATTATTGGGGTGCTGAATGGTTTGCTTTGGATTCAAACAGAAATTCTACCATTTTGGAGGTTATTCTCCAGTACTGTTTTTCTTACCCTTTTATTAACTATGAGGACTATTTCATTTCTTCTAAGGGATTCTTGCCTGCAGTAGTCCATGTAATAATCACTTGCATTAAATTTACCTATTCCTATCCATTTAAATCCACTGACAATGTTTAAGCTTTCCATCTTGGCCACACCCAACTTTCCTTGGTTATATTCCTGTTTCCTACACTATAATATTGACTTGTACAGCATTGAGCTTTCCTTTTGTCACCAGGTGCTTTTGCAGTTGAGCTCTCTTTCATCTTTGGCCCAGCTGCTTCATTCTTTCTGCCTTATTACCTTCCACCCCGATGTTTTTCTTTAAATTTTTTTTTCTTGCCTTCTGTTACAAATTTTTTTCTATATGAATATAGAAAAAAATTTTTTCACCCTGTTTTCAATTGATCCTCTTATGATATAGGACTGTAAACCCTTCATTCACCATCTTGATTGCTTTCTTCTAGACTAAAGGTGACAAACATGGGGCAGCAGGTACCAGATTAAATGTATTTGGGAAATAATTAATAAAATTAATTAAAATACAGGAAAACATAGATAACATTATGTTAAAATTTTTTTGGTTACATTTGAGTTCTAAATTGGTTGTCTTCCTCCTTCCCAACCCTCTACTAGAGACCACCAATATTCGATATGGACATATATATGGTACCCTACAATATGCAGTGCCACACATCAGTTTCTCTGGAGGTGGATAGCTAACATCCTTCGTGGGTTTTTTGCAATTGATTTGAGTATTTATAATATTCAGAATAACTTAGTTGTTCAGTTATTTTTCAGTTAATCTTGCTATTATTATCTACAACATTATCTTGCTTCTACTCATTTCACTCTTCATTATCTCATGGAAATGTTTCCATGTTTTCCTAAAATCAATTTGCTCCTTATTTGTTATAGCATAGTAACTTCCATCACCATCACCTACTATGCCTTATTCAGCCATTCTCCAATTGATGAGCAGCTCTTCAATTTCCAATTCTTTGCCAAAGAAAGAGCTGCTATAATTGTTTTGGTACATTTTCCTTTTTCCCCAATCACTTTGAGAAGCAGACCTGATAGTGGTATTGCTGGGTCAAAGGGTATAGGCAGCTTAATAACTCTTTGGGCATAATTCCAGATTACTTTCCAAAATGGTTGGATCAGTTCACAGTTTCATCAATAGTGTATTAGTGTCCCAGTTTTTCCACATCCTTTCCAATGTGTCATTTTCTCCTATCATTTTAGCCAATCTGATAGATGTGAAATGGTATCTCAAAGTCATTTTAATTTGCATTTCCCTAATCAATAATGATTTAGAACATTTTTTTCATGTAATTATGTATAGCTTTGATTTCTTCATAAAAAACTTCATATTCTTTGACCATTTATCAATTGGGGAATGACTCATATTCTTATAAATTTGACAGTGTTCTCTATATATTTGAAATATGAGGTTTTTATCTGAGAAACTGTCTATAAAATCCCTCCCTCCCAATTTTCTACTTTCCTTCTAATCTTAGCTACATTGGCTTTAGTTGTACAAAACCTTTATAATTTAAACAAAACATCTATTTTTATATGTCTATTTCTTGTTTATTCATAAATTCTCATATCTGTTTCATGTTCTTATAATTTACTTATAGTATTACATTTTAAAAGTAAGTCAATGTGGAGCTCCAGATTAATGCCCCACTTTCCCATTTAAATCTGACCCCCCCCCAGTGTTACAGAAAATTTCTGTGCAGATTGTGATGTGCAGAACGCAATACCACACTTCAGATGAGGTCTGACTAGGATAGAGTGCAGTAGGGACTCTGATTTCCCTCTTTCTGGAAGTGATGCTCCTTTTAAGATATCCCAAGTTCACATCAGGTTTTTTTTTTCCTGCTGTGACATCACCCTGCTGACTCATATTGGATTTAGGGTCCACTGATTTCTCAAGATCTTTTTCAGAATCCATTTTTGTCTCGTCATTATTTACCCCTTTTCTATTTGTGAAGCGAATTTTTTGACTCTGTGTGATTCTTTATATTTATTCTGATTGAATATGAACTTATTGGATTCAGCTCAATGCTTGAGCCTGCCAAGAACATTTTGGATCCTTAACGATTATTCAGGGTGGTAGCCCAGCTCAGCTTTGCATCATCTGCAGATTTGAGGATTGGGCCATCCCTGCCTTTTTCTAAGTCAATATTATAAAATGTTAAACAGCACAGCACCAGGTACATATCCCTGGGGAACCTTTTGCCAAGTTGACTTTGAACCATTAATGATAAGGTCACGAAAACACTTCCAAATGTCTAATTGCATTATTGGGAAATACACATCTCCTCATCTTTTCCTTAAGGATAATAGGGGAGACTTAATCAATTGCTTCCATAAAACCTGAGTAAAAAGATCTGTAGAATTCCCTGATTGATCAGTTTAATAATTGTCAAGCAAGGAAAATAAAGTTAGTTTGGTGTGACTTGTGCTTGCTGAAGCCAGGCTAGCTCTTTGGGGAAAGGGAATTGCTGCTTCCTTTGCTAGATTTCCATCCACCATCTCTTTAATGAACCTCCCTAAAATTTCCCCAGGAAAGGGAATTACTGCTTCCTTTTCCAGATGCCCATCCACCATCTCTTTAATGAACCTCCCTAAAATTTCCCCAGGAAAGGGAATTGCTGCTTCCTTTTCTAGATGTCCATCCACCATCTCTCTAATGAACCTCCCTAAAATTTCCCCAGGAGTCAAAGTCAGGCTGAATGGCCTAGGGTTTGCTGATGCCAGTCTCACCTCTCTCTCTCTCTCTCTCTCTCTCTCTCTCTCTCTCTCTCTCTCTCTCTCTCTCTCTCTCAAATCAGGACAACATCTGTTCTTGTCCATTTCTTGTTCTTTTCCAATAGCACCCACAGGGGCTCAAAAATGCCATCCAAGAGTTCTTTAAAGGTCGATGGATGCAACTCATCAGGGCCAGGGGACTTGAATTCTTCTAGGGCAGCTGGGGCTTACTTGGCGGAATATCAATCCCCTGTTGGCCATTTTTGATTTATCATTTCAAGTGCAAAGGTCATCCTGCTTGGCAGAGGTGGGGAAATAGAATAACTTTGTCTTCAGGCAATCAATTACTGAGCATTTATTAAATGCTACTGGGTGCCAAGGGCTGAGGATAAAAAGACAAAAATGAAAAAGTTCCTGCCTTCAGGGAACTTGTATTTTATTAGGGGAAATGGTGTATCCCTGTGCAAGATAAATGGAACATTTATTAAGCACTTAAGATATACCAGGCACTGTGCTAGAGACAGAGATGTGTAAGCAAGGGAGTGCCTTGTCTTCAGGGAAATTGCATTCTAATGGGGAAAAGATAACAGTTGATGTCCTTGACTTTATTCATCAACGTATACCAAATGTCAGACCTTTGGAAACTATATTTATTGGAGAAGATGAGGCTTGATTTTTTTTTAATTCTCTTTAAAAAAATTCTTTTTTTCCTGTTCTATATGAGCAAAACAGTTTTATATTTTTAAAAATTTTGAGTTCCAAATTTTCTCTCTTTTTTCCTTCTCTTTCCTCTCCTTAAAAAGACTAGCAATTTGATGTATTACATATGTGCAATTATGCAAAACACATATTAGTCATGTTGTGGTATACTTCAATCTGCATCCAGACTCCATCAGTTCTCCTTCTGGAGATGGCTGTCATTACTCATCCTGGATCCTTCGGAACTGTCTTGGGCCATTGCATTGCTGAGAATAGCTAACCAATTCATAATCATTCCTTGAATGATACCGTGGTCATTGTGTACGATCACTTCTCCATGCATCGGTTCATGTAAGTCTTCCAAGGGTTTTCTGAAAGGAAAATGTGCTGTAAGAAATTAGGAGCTTGGTATTAAGTAGCACAGCCTTGTAAATATGATGTTAAAGCTTATATTTATGTCTGGTACACGAATGGAAGTTTTTATTAATTGGGGGGAAGGGGTTAAAGCCAGTCTATTTTAAAAATGAATTTCTGTTTTTTCATCTTGTATAAAAGAACCTTATTCCTGGAGATTGATAAACTTTGTGTTGGGTATTTTATCTGATGGTCAAGAGAGCAGAATTTAAAATGGTTATTAGCATAATTTTATATGACAGAATAAGCACTGGCTATTTTTTCTTTGCACTTTGGATGCAGGGATTTGCCCCTGGAACTTGCATCTATCCCTAGGGCTTTTTTCCTCCCCAAAGACCTGTCCTAATATTTGTAGAAATGGTTTCTTTTATATCCATATCTCAGAAACTCTACTGATCCTTGTTTGTCAAACTCAGACACTTGGAATGATGACTTTGAGAAAAGTAAACTGCTTTTTAATTACGAAAAAAGTGGGGCAGCTGGTTGACACAGAGCATAAAGCACCAGCCCTGGAATAAGGAGGACCTGCGTTCTGGACACTTACTGGGTGTGTGACCCTGAGCATGTCACTTAACCCTGATTGCCTCCAACAAATAAATGCCTCTTGGTTATTTGGGGGCCAATTAGGAAAGAAGATTGCCTCTGAAAGAAGAGGAAAGAGTGAGTTAAAGACAAATTCATTGAACTATATTCCTAAAACCCCACAAAATCTCATTGATAACACAATAGTATTCCATCACAATCACATAACACAATTTGTTCAGCCATTGTCCAATAGAATTTCCAGTTCTTTGCCCCCACAAATAAGAGGTTCTACAAACGTTTAGCCCCATGCTTTTATAGTTTTGTTCTAAAAAGTCTGGGTGGGACTCCAGGCCCCTTCCTGTTTTCTCTTTATGATTTCAGCCATGTGACAAATTATCCATGTGGTAACTCCTTGAACCTCAGTTTCCTCATCTGTAAAAGGAGGAGGTTCCTTGATGACTCCTATACCTGGAATCTCTTATCATTTCTTACATCCCCTCCCCTTGCGTCATCTTCCACGAAGCCCTTCCTCATGGCAGCAGCCAGAAGTGACCTTTATGCCTTCGTCTACACTGCTCTTAAAGCGTGTCCTGACATAGTCCCGTGTTGCACTTAGTCATGTCTATGGCCTAGGGAAGCTTTTCAAGGCCTGTGAGGGACTCCCCACCCCCACTCCCTGGCTCCATCGTCTCCTTGGCCCAGGCCTCCGTCTTAGACGAATGCTGGTCGGATGCTTTGAGTTGCTGAGATCTGGTCCAGGACTGCGTCCACCCCGGAAATACGGCGAAAGGACTCCCCGAAGTGCAGTTCAGCTTGGGGAACGGTCTGAGGAAAACCTGCCAGGCTCTGCTACATTCATCAGCCTGTCTTACGTTTCCTAGCATCAGGCAGCCAATCCGTAAGCATTTGTTCATTTTTATTAATAGTAATTATTAATTACTATTATTATAGTAATTATTATTACTGTGGGCCAGGTACTGTGCTACGTGCTAGGAATATAAAGACCTAAGACAATCCTTTCTCTGAAGTGGCTCACAGTTTAATGAAAGGGCGAGGTTGGCAGTCTCCATGGATGAGGTTAGCAGGGAATTTGGGTGAAGTTAGAAGGGGGCTTTGGGTCAGGTTGGCAGGGGGCTATGTTTGAAGTTGTCAGAGAGCTTTGTTTGAGGTTGGCAGGGGGCTTTGGGTCAGGTTGGCAAGGAGCT
>JAJPUD010020132.1:15185-25278 GCA_023553655.1 Myrmecobius fasciatus
TTTTTGTATAAGTTCCATGGACTGCTGAGAAAAAAGTAAACTCCTTTCTCTCTCCATTTAATTTCCTCCAAAGATCAGATAGGATTTTTCTTGCATAACTTCTCAAGTATTTCAACATTATTAGCATGTAGTGGACTTCCTGTCATCTAGGGGAGGGGAGGGGACTGGGGGTAAAATTTGTAATGGAAAGCTTTGTAAAGATCGATGTTGGGAACTACCCATTCATATGTTATACAAATAAAAAGCTTTAATAAAAAAAAGTTATCAAACTGTGCATACCCTTTGATCCAGCAGTGTTTTCTAGTGGGCTTACATCCCAAAGAAATCGTAAAGAATGGAAAGGGACCCACATGTGCCAGAATGTTTGTGGCAGCCCTTTTTGTAGTGGCTAGAAACTGGAAACTGAATGGATGCCTTTCAATTGGAGAATGGCTGAATAAATTATGGCATATGAACGTTATGGAATATTATTGTTCTGTGGGAAATGACCAGCAGGATCATTTCAGAGAGGCCTGGAGAGACTTGCATGAACTGATGCTGAGTGAAATCAGCAGAACCAGGAGATTATTGTGCATGGCAACAACAAGACTATGTGATCAGTTGTGATGGACATAGCTCTCTTCAACAATGAAATGTTTCAAACCAGTTCCAGTTGTTTAGTGATGAAGAAAGCCATAAAGACCCAGAGAGAGGTCTCTGGGATCTGAGTGTGGACCACACCATAGCATTTTCACGCTCTCTATTGATGTTTGCTTGCATTTTCTTTTCCTTTTCAGGTTGTTTTTGTTTGTTTGTTTGTTTGTTTGTTTGTTTTTCTTGTAGATCCGATTTTTCTTGTACAGTAAGACAACTGTATAAATATGTATACATATATTTTATTTGTCAAGTATTTTAACATAGACTTCCTGCCATCTAGGGGAGGGCATGGAGGGAAGGAGGGAAAAATTTGTAACAGAAAGCTTTGCAAGGGTCAATGTTGAAAAATTACCCACACACATGTTTTGCAAATAAAAAGCTTTAATAAAAAATTAGTATTGGGAAAGGGAAAGCCAGCAAAATTATGAGACCAAGAGATAACAAAACCAAATATCTAGAATGAAAAATAGATGACAATGTGAGGCATTTCATAAAAAAAAACAGCTGATCTGGAGAAGAAATCTATAAGAGAAAACCTAAGAATAATTGGACTATCTGAAAACTATGACCTAGAAACAAATCTTGATACAATAATACAAGAAAGAATTAAAGAAAACTGTCCTAATGTGTTAGAGCAGAAGAGGAAGGTAGCAATAGGAAAAAATCCACCAATTGCCACCTTAAAGAAATCCTGTGAGGAAAACCTATGAGAATATCATAGCCAAATTCCAAAATGCTCAGCTAAAGACAAAATATTACCAGCTATAAGGGAAAAAAAAACAACCCAACAACAAAAATCCTTCAAACTCAAATATGGTGAAACTACAGTTAGAAACACACATGACTTAACATCAGTTACACAAAAAGATAATAGGTTTTGGAAGACTCTATATCAAGGGGTAAAAGTACTGGGTTGCAGCTGAAAAATATCATGGCCTGTAGAGTTAAGCATAATCCTGAACACCGACAACAACACAAAGGTCATCCAATGAATCACCAGACTTTCAGAATTTTGATGCAAAAAGGCCTAAACTTAAAAAAAAATGATATATAAGATCCAAGAAAAAACAAGGTAAATATTAAAGACTAATCAGAAGAGACTCCATAAAGACAAACTGTTTTCTATGTGGAAATATAAACTGTATTGTTATAAGTAATTGGATAGTTCAAAAGAAAGATTGTGGTAGAGATGAGTACAATGTGATTTTACAAAGCAAAAATATGTGTGGAAAAAGTTGAAAAAAGAATAATTATCTTATGCAAATGAGTTGAAGATGCAAAAGATGCAAAAGAGATGAAGAACCAAAACAGAGAAATTAAATGGGGGAGGAGGGCTGTAGATCTGGAACCCTATTCCCATCAGGAATGAGTTAAAGAGGGAAAAACACTTGTCTATATATTTATTTATAGGCATATACATTTTCTAAATTCAGAATGAAATAAGAGGGAAAGGAGAAGAAAAGGCAAGGGAGGATTTTTTAAGAGGGAACCCTAGTTACATCAGATCAGGTTTAAAGAGACCCCACAAAATATATTAATGAGGAAATAGAAGTCTTCTAAATTTATCAAGAAATAAAAGCGTGAAAGAATAAGATAAGAGGGTACATAAAATATATGTTGATTAATATAAATGGGATAAAGATGGAAAAATAAATATTTCAAAAGCAATAAGAGTCTTCTAAATAGAGATAGAAACAACACAGCAATGGGATAGGTGAGGGAAGAGGATAAGGAAGGGCTTTTTAGCAGAAAGGGCTAGGTTAAGTAGTAAGTAATAGGTAGAAGTAAAGCAGAATAAGCAAGACAGATAGGATAGGAAATACAAAATAAAGATCAGTAATAGAATATATTGGGTAAAAGAAGCAGGGCTAGCAATCATGATCTTAGACAAAATCAAAACTATAATAGATTTAATCAAAAGAGAAAAATAGAGAAACTACACTATATTTCAGTTATATTAATCAATATTCTCTTAGACTATTTAAAATATCTAGTCAGATTTGACCCAACAATGCCATTGCAGGGTCTGTATCCCAAGGAAATCATAAAGGAGGGGAAAGGACCCACATGTGCAAAAATGTTTGTAGCAGCTCTTTGTATGGCAGCAAAGAATTGGAAAATGAGTAGATGCTCATCTGTTGAGGAATGGATGAGTAAGTTGTGGTACATGAAGATAATTATTGTTCTATAAAAATGATGAACAAGCAGATTTTAGAAAGGTCTGGAAAGATTTACATGAACTGATACTGAGCAAAACAAGCAGAACCAGGAAGACATTGGACATAGTAACATCAAGATTGTATGATGATCAACTATGAAAGATTTGATTTTTCTCAGTGGTTCTATGATCCAAGGCAATTTCAATAAATTTTGTATAGAAAACACCATCGGCATTTAGAAAAAGAACTATGGAGATTGAATGTAAATCAACATATGCTACATTCACTTATTTTTTTTCTATCCCATGGTTCTTTCCTTTAGTTTGAATTTTTCTCTCCCAACTTTATTCCTAAAGAAATGTATATTTACAAAGTTAATATACATGTATAACCAGAAAAAAATAAAAGAATTTATAAAATGAATAAAATAACTAGACAGTATACTATTGGAATATTGCTATGATGTAGGAAATGATGAATTGTTAGAATTAGAAAAATATGGAAAGATTCGGACATATGAAGGAATGTGTTATCCATCTTCAAAGAAAAACAGGAAAAACAAACAGAGTATGGTCTTACATGGATGCATATTAATTTATATGTATATGCTTTTTGTGCATATATATGTATGCATGCATATACATGTTTGAACATATCTGTATATGTGTAAATGTATGTGCATATGTATGTGTGTATAAATATATTCAATTATATATGTTGCTTCCCTCATTAAAATGCAAACTCTATGAGGGTAGGAATTAATTTTGCTCTTTTTTGTATATCTGGAGTTTAAAACAGAGCAAGGAACATAAATCATTTTTAGTTAATTTATTGATCATAGATTTAGAATTATCAGGTCTTTGTTGATAACAAATAAAAGTATCATTTTATAGGTGAGAAAATGAGGCTAAGAGAGGTTAAATGACTTGCTGACTATTGACAAGAATAATTATCTGAGGAAAAATTTGAACCCAGGTTTTCTGACTCCAAAGCGAGAACTGTAACCACTGTGTCATATGTAGGAAAGTGTTCAAAGTAATGAGAACCTTTGAGTTTGTGACATAAGCACTGGTTGAAGGAATTGGAGGATATTTAGAATGAGCAGGGACTAAACTTGATAAGAATTTTGAGGATGTAAAGAGTAGTCATCTGTAAGACACATTTTTTTTTTCTTGTCCCTATAAGTCAAAACTAGGAGAAATGAGTAAAAGCTACAGAGGGGCAAAGTTATGATTTTTGA
Source organism: Myrmecobius fasciatus (assembly GCA_023553655.1). NCBI lineage: Eukaryota > Metazoa > Chordata > Mammalia > Dasyuromorphia > Myrmecobiidae > Myrmecobius > Myrmecobius fasciatus. Next base: position 19,221 of record JAJPUD010020132.1, read on the forward strand.
AAGGAAAAATTTCCTAATCTCTCTACTTATCCAAAAATAGAATGGGTGACTTGGGAAGTACTAAGTTCCTTTTCCCTGGTAGTCTTCAATTAGAGGCTGAATGACTACTTCTGGGTAATGTTGCAGAGGAATTTTTATGCCTCAGACCTTACTAGCTGTGTGACTCTGCCCAAGTCACTTAACCCTGTTTGTTTCGGTTTCTGCATCTATAAAATAAGCTAGAGAAAGAAATGGCAAATCACTGCAGCCTCTTTGCCAAGAAAATCCCAAATAGAGTCAGGGAGAATTGAATAATACTGAAACAGTTGAACAATAACACAGTTTGAACTAGATAGCATTTGAAATGCCTCCTAATTAAAAGTCTGCAATTTTTAACATTTTTAAAATAATTTCCCAAAGGCCTTTTTTTCTGTATAGCTCTAATTCAATTATCTGTTTTTGTTTACTTATTTATTTCAATTTTATTTTCAATTTTTTGGAATAAAATAAGCATTTCCATAACACAGAACAACAACAAAAAAGATAATTGTGCATGAAACTACAAATCTATTTTACACAATGTTATTCTTTTCAAAAATGCAACAAAATTTTAAAAATAATTATTTATAATTTTGTTTTGTAGTTCTTTGGGTATATGTTATATCTTCACCCCCTGCCATCAAAACTGTAAGTGCTCTAATGCTAGGGACTGTTCCATACTGATCTTTATATCATTCTTCATACCTCCGAGAGTATTTTCATATTTATAGGAACTAGAACTAGAAGGGTTTTTGAAAGACCATTGAGGGCTAATTCCTCATTTTACAGAGTAGAAATTGAAGGGCAAATGGGTACCACTTGCCCAGCATCACATAATTAAAAAGTAGCAAAATTGATTCCCATTTTTTCTGCATAGTAGGTCCACAGTCAATGTTTGATGAATTGAAAACTAAATAGATATGAATTAAATTAAATCCTTAAATCATTGCCTGCTATTCCACTGTCCAAGGTAATCTCCAACTTGCATTATTATCTTTGGGGTTTGAAATGTAAAGTGACTGTGTACTTACCTCAAGAGCCTTGACATAAAGTTTTTGCATTAGAATGCAAATTTCTAGAGGGCAGGGAATGTATCTTATTTAGTATTTTTGTCTCTGACACAGCACAAGGCCTTATGCATAATATGCACTTGATACATCTTTGGGGAATTCTGTTGCCTGAGAAATTGGGTCCCCTCTATAGCATCAACCATGAGGACTTAATCACAAAAACTGTGTCCTCAATTGACCAAAATATAGTTTCACACTTTCTCCACTCCCTACCAAGAGCACAATTGCTTCCCATAGAAAACCACATACAATGTTTTCACAACCCGGGAATCCCTGAATTAATTTTATGGTAGCCATTCCTCATGTCAGAATACCCACTGTTAGTTCAGAATATTTTTATTGCTTCCACAGTGAAAGTTGGTTTAGGTCAATTACATTAATAAGGTTAATAAGTTATATACTGAACTTTCATATGGCCAAGTGCTGAATGCTCATAACTCAATTAAAAAGAAAAAGGTTAAAAGGTTTTAATTGGAGAACAAATACTCCAGGTTAGATGAGCTGCAAATACCATTATAAAGCTAAAATTACATAAAATAATATAACTATATAATGCTGAAAGATCCATATGTGGAACTTTATCTAAGGTCTCCATCATACTTGACCCACATGATTTGACACGCTCCATTTGTCTATAATACTTAAAGAAAATGAGGGAATTTTACATTTTTCCAGGTAAGTTCATCAATTCAAGCAATGATGAAATAAGTAAAAATGGATAAGGAAACTTGAGTATGAGTTTGACTCTTTCACTAACCACCTATGAAACTTTGGAAATAGCACTTCTCCCTAGGACTCAGTTTTCTCATCTGTAAAATAACTTCATTAATTTATCATTTCTAATAGTTATTATATTTTAAACAACTATTTAGAGTTATTGTTCAAAGAGTTAGGCATTTTTCAAGAGACCATTGGAATTTCTTGTAGAGCTATCTAGATGGTACAATGGATAGATAGAGCACTGAACCTGGAGTCAGGAAGCCTTGAGTTCAAATCCACCTTCAAACACTAAACAGATCCATGACGGGGCAAATTACTTCTGTAGGTCTCTGTTAGTAAAATGGAGCTAGCAATAGCACTTAACTTAAAAGGTTTTTGTGAGGATCTAATGAAATATTTATAAGAAGGTGAGCATAATGCTTGGCACATAGTGGGTGCTTAATAAATGCTTATTTCTTTCCTTTGTTAACAAGGCTTTTTAGTCATAGGTTCATAACAGGATGTGACTTAAGGCAGAGTTACTAAACAAGAATGCTGGCAAGTCTTATTCTTTCCTCGATTTTAGAGATTTTATATTTAGAGCCCAAGATCTTAGTCTGGACTGCCAACTCTGAAGCAACAGGACATATATAAACTAGGTCAAAATGCTTAATCTACCCAGCCCTTAGGTTCCTTATCTGCAATTTGAGAACTTTGTACTAAATTCACTCTTTGTTTCTCTAAACCCTGTGATCCCAACTCCCTGTCATGAAAAGGTGCCAAGGATCAGGAGGGGAGAAAAAAGTATTTACTTGGGCTAGAAAGCTCTTAATATAGCTAGACATCCTGATCAGTAAAAAAGCTGGGTGGATAATGGACAGAACAACAGACTTGGAATCATTAGATAACAGAGTTTCTTATTCCAGGACTAACAATTACTAACTGTATGATCCTGAGGAGGCTTTTTCAATTTATTTAAGTCTCAGATACTTTATCTAAAAATCAGGATAATAATTCCACAGAAGTATTAAAAGAAAAACTCTATTTTGTAAACTATAATATAAGTGAAATTCGTTATATCAATTAATAAGCATTCTTATTCACTAACTTCCCCTTAACTCCCCCTGGCTTTTTCCTCCACTTTAAAAGCTTTTTCTTGCCTCTTTTATGTGAGATAATTTACCTCATTACCTCTTTTCTTTTTCTCCCAGTACATTCCTCTCTTACTTACTAATTTTATTTTGTTTTAGATATTATCCCTTCAAATTAAACTAACAACTGAGCTTTCTGTCTGCTTATACTCCTTCTTACTGCCATTAATAATATTAATAATTTCTTATGAGTTTGTTATTTATGTGCTCTATGTAATGCTGGAAATACAGATTAGAAACATCAAAATAATCTCTACTCTCAAGGAGCTAATATTCCAATAGGGGAGATGAGTATACATGTATAAAAGACATAGACAATACACACAAACAAATAAAAAATAAACTAAAGGTAGTTTAGAGGAAGGGCTTTAATATTTAGGAGTAGGGACTCCCCAAACTAAATCAGGATCAGATAAGGTTACATTTGGAAAGCAGGTATTGAGCTTCCTGAAGGAAGTAAGAGATTCTAAGAGACAGGTAATTTGTATATGATTTATAGTGTTAAGTTAGACCTAAAATATGTTTCATTAGCATTGTAAGATTAGTAATTCTTTGTCATTACACAGTAGTTTTGGTCATGCCTGAATCTCTATGATTCCATTTGTTGGAATTTGCTGGAATGTTTTGCCATTTCCTTCTCCAGCTTATTTTGCTAATGAGGAAACTCATGCAAATAGAGTCAAGTGATTTGTTTAGGGTTACATAGCTGTTAAGTGTCTGAGGCTGCATTTGTCTCAGGTCTTTCTGACTCTTGGAATTCCATCTACTGCACCATTCATAAAGTACTGAAAGTAAACTTTTCATTTTACAGAATGACTTCTTTGCAACAAAAGGAGAAGAGGGGAAAGGAGGAAAGGAGTATAGAACAAATATTTCCACCAGTTTTGCATGTGGAAAAAATGTTGCATAGAAAAGTGAAGTAATTGTCATAATCATCGGTCAATGACAGAGGAGGATAAAATAACTCATATAAGGTTAGGACATTTTTGCTAATGTGGTCTAGCTTATGGTCCAGTTAGTGACACACAAATGATTAACAGGAAATGCAGACTTGGAGCCCCTAACACTTTCCTTTCTTTTATTTTTCCTTTTTATTTAGCAGTAGAAAGAAAGGAATTTATTAAAAAAAAAAACTATTCCAAAAAAAAAAAAAAAAAAAAAAAACTTGTGGTTATCTATTTCAACAGAAGCAAAAAAAAGTCTTTTGACAAAACACCAAACCCATCCTCATTAAAAATAATAAAGACATATTAATAAATGGATCCTTCTTTAAAATGATAAGTAATATCTATAGAAAAGGGAGAATTAGTATTATCTGTAATGAAGATAAGTTAAAAGCCTTTCCAATAAAATCAAGAATGAAGCAAGGGTGTCCATTATCACCATTATTAATTGTATTGTGTTAGAAATGCTAATTATCATGATAAAACAAGAAAAAAAGAAGTTGAAAGAATAAAAATACATGAGAAGACAGAAGTATAATTCTTTGCAGATAACATGATGTTATAACTAAAAAAATCCAAAAGAATCAGCTGAAAACTAGTTGAAATAATGAACAACTTTTACAAAGTTGGTGGATATAAAATATATCTACATAAATCATCAGCATTTTTATATTTTTCCAACAAAATTCAACAAGAAGAGATAATGCAGACATTATAAAATATTTTGTCTGTCTTTCAAAACAAAGCCAGGGAGAATATAAATAGAATTATCAAACAATTTTCACATGAAGACAAGTCTAAACAATTAAAGAAATATTAATTGATCATGTATAGACCAAGTCAATATAATAAAAAGTACAATTCAATCTAAACTAGTTACTGTTTCATTGCCATACTAATCAAACTAGCAAAGAATTATTCTGTAGAGCTAGAAGAATAATAACAAAATGCACGTGCAAGAATAAATAGACAAGATTATCAATGGAAGGTAGGTGGTACTAAGATGGCCATATAAAGGCAGGAACTTGACAGAACTATCTCCTAAATCCCTCCAAATATCTTTGAATAATGATTAAACAAATTCTAAAGCAACAGAACCCACAAACAGACAAAAAGGAAACAATTTTCTAGTCCAGGACAACTTAGAATGTCAGCAGAAAAGATTTGTCGCTAATGACTTTAGGAGGAATCAAAAAAATAACAAAACAAAACAAAAAAAATAAAAAAAAGAGAAGAAAATCTTCTTGAAATATCTTATTGGAAAAAGCAACTGACCTGTAAATAAATCTCAGAGAGACAATTTCAAAATTATTGAATAATCTAAAAGCTATGATAAAAAAAAAAAGAGGTTGGACATCATCTTTCAAGAAATTGTCTAGGTAAACTGTCCTGATATTCTAGAACCAGAGGGTAAAATATAAATGAAAAGAATGCATCAGCTACCTCCTGAAAGCAGTCCAAAAATGAAAACTCCCAGGAATGTTATACCCAAATTCCAGAGCTTCATAGGTTAAAGGAAAATATTTCAAGCAGCCAGAAACAATTCAAGAATGGTAAAGCCACAGTTAGGATAAGATAAAACTTTGCAGCTTCTATATTAAAGGATCAGAGGGTTTGGAATATGATATTCCAGAGTGCAAAGGAGCGAGGGTTACAATCAAGAATCACCTACCCAGCAAAACTGAACATAATGCTTCAGGGAGAAAATAGGGATATTTTATGAAATGGAATTTCAAGCATTTGTGATAAAAAGACCAGAGGTGAACAGAAAATTTGACTGTCAAATACAAGACTCTAGAAAAACATAAAAAAGGTAAATAAGAAAGGGAAATCATAAGGAACTTAATAGCTTTAAACGGTTTACATTCCCACTCACAAAGATGGTGCTTATATCTCATAAGAAATTTTTAATATTATTAATGGCAGTAAGAAGGAGTATAAGCAGACAGAAATCTCAGTTGTTAGTTTAATTTGAAGGGATAATATCTAAAACAAAATAAAATTAGTAAGTAAGAGAGGAATGTACTGGGAGAAAAAGAAAAGAGGTAATGAGGTAAATTATCTCACATAAAAGAGGCAAGAAAAAGCTTTTAAAGTGGAGGAAAAAGCCAGGGGGAGTTAAGGGGAATTTAGTGAATCTTATTTTCATCAGAATTGATTCTAAGAAGTAATAACA
>JAJPUD010020133.1:2218-22902 GCA_023553655.1 Myrmecobius fasciatus
TCTGGTACAGCAAGGCCACCTTCATCTGCCTTTTTTTTTTCATTAATCCCCTTGAAATCCTTGACCTTTTGTTCTTCCAAATGAACTTTGCTACTATTTTTTCTAGATCTGTAAAATAATTTCTTGGGAGTTTGATTGGTATGGCACTAAATAAGTAGATTAGTTTGGGTAGTATTGTCATTTTTATTATGTTCACTCTGCCTACCCATGAGCACTTAATATTTTTCCAATTGATTAGGTCTGATTTTATTTGTGTGGAAAGTGTTTTGTAGTTTAGTTCGTATAGTTCCTGACTTTTCCTTGGCAGATAGATTCCCAAATATTTTATCTTATCATCTGCTATTTGGAATGGAATTTCTTTTTGTATCTCTTGCTGCTGAACTTTATTGGTAATATATAAAAATGCTGATGATTTATGTGGATTAATTTTGAATCCTGCCACTTTGCTAAAGTTGTGAATTGTTTCTAGTAGTTTTTTAGTGGAGTCTCTAGGGTTCTCTAAGTATAACATTATGTCATCTGCAAAGAGTGATAATTTGGTTTCTTCATTACCTACTCTGATTCCTTTTATCTCTTTTTCTTCTCTTATTGCTAAAGCTAATTTCTAATACAATATTAAATAGTAATGGTGACAATGGGTAGCCTTGTTTCACTCCTGATCTTATTGGGAATGGTTTTAGTTTGTCTCCATTACATATGATGCTTGCTGATGGTTTTAAATAGATGCTACTGATCATTTTAAGGAAAAGCCCATTTATTCCTATACTCTCTAGTGTATTTTTGTTTTTTTTGTTTTTAATTTTTATTTTATTTGCATAACATATGTGTGGGTAATTCTTCAACAATAACCCTTACATAGCTTTCCGTTACAAATTTTTCCCCCCAACTCTCTAGTGTTTTTAATAGAAAAGGGTGTTGGATTTTATCAAATGCTTTTTCTGCATCTATTGAGATAATCATTTGGTTTTTGTTGGTTTGGTTATTAATATAATTAATTATGCTGATACTTTTCCTAATATTGAACCAGCCCTGCATCCCTGGTATAAATCCTACTTGGTCATAGGGTACTATCCTGGGGATGACTTTCTATAATCTCATTGCTAATATCTTATTTAAAATTTTTTGCATCAATATTCATTAGGGAAATTGGTCTATAGTTTTCTTTCTCTGTTTTCACCCTACCTGGTTTAGTTATCAGCACCATATCTGTCTCATAAAAGGAATTTGGCAATATACCTTCTGTCCCTATTTTATCAAATAATTTGTATAGTATTGGAATTAATTGTTCTTTGAATGTTTGGTATAATTCACATGTAAATCCATCTGGCCCTGGAGATTTTTTCTTAGGGAGTTGGTTAATAGCTTGTTCTATTTTTTTTTCTAATATGGGGCTATTTAAATAATTTATATCCTCTTCTGTTAACCTGGGCAATCTATATTTTTGTAGCTATTCATCCATTTCATTTAGATTATCAAACTTACTGGCATAAAGTTGGGGAAAGTAACTCCTAATTATTGCTCTAATTTCCTCTTCATTGGGGGAAAGTTCTCCCTTATCATTCTTGAGACTAACAATTTGATTTTCCTCTTTCCTTTTTCTTATCAAATTAACTAAAGCCTTATCTATTTTGTTGGTTTTTTCGTGGAACCAACTCTTAGTTTTATTTATTAATTCAATAGTTTTCTTATTTTCAATTTTATTAATTTCTCCTTTTATTTTTAGAATTTCCAATTTGGTATTTAATTGAGGGTTTTTAATTTGTTCTTTTTCTAGTTTTTTTTTTAATAATAAGCCCAATTCGTTGATCTTTTCTTTCTCTATATTATGCAAGTAAGCATCTAGAGATATAAAATTGCCCCTTATAACCGCTTTGGCCGTATCCCACAAATTTTGGTATGTTGTCTCCTTATTGTCATTCTCCTGGATGAAATTATTGATTATGTCTATGATTTGCTCTTTCACCCATTCATTCTTCAGGATTAGATTATTTAATTTCCAATTAACTTTTGGTCTATTTTCTCCTGGCCTTATATTGCATGTGATTTTTATTGTATCATGATCTGAAAAAAATGTATTTACTATTTCTGCCTTTCTGCATTTGATTTTGAGGTTTTTATGCCCTAACACGTGGTCAATTTTTGTATAGGTTCCATGGACTGCTGAGAAAAAACTTAACTCCCTACTGTCTCCATTCAACTTTCTCCATAGATCTATCATACCTAGCTTTTCTAACAATTGGTTTATCTACCTAGTTTCTTTCTTGTTTATTTTGTGGTTTGATTTATCTAATTCTGAGAGAGCAAGGTTGAGATCCCCCACTAGTATAAGTTTGGCTGTCTATTTCTTCTTGCATTTCTCTTAATTTCTCCCCTAGGAATTTGGATGCTATTGCACTTGGTGCGTATATATTTAGTATAGATATTGCTACATTATCTATGGTACCCTTTAATAGAATATAGGTTCCTTCCTTATCTCTTTTGATTAGATCTATCTTGGCTTTTACTTGATCTGAGATAAGGATTGCTACCCCTGCTTTTTTTTTTTTTGTTGTTCACCTGAAGCATAATATTTTCTGCTCCAGCCTTTTACCTTCATCCTATATGTGTCACTATATTTTAGATGTGTTTCTTGTAGACAACATATTGTGGGATTCTGGTTTTTAATCCAGTCTGATATCCGCTTCCGCTTTATGGGAGAGTTCATCCCATTCACATTCACAGTTAGAATAACTAATTCTTTATTTCCTGCCATCTTATTTACCCAAGTTATGTTTTCCCCTTTCCTTTCCCTTTCTCCCTCCCCCCCTCCTCAGTACTTTGCTTTTGATGACCCCCTCCCCCAAACAATCCACCACCCTTTAGATCCCCTCCCACCTTTTTAAACTCCTTTCCCTTGATTCTTCTATTTTCCCTCCTAATAGTTTATCCCTTTCTTTTTCCTCCTTTCCCTCCCACTTCCCTCTAGCAACAGACAAGTTTCTATGTGAAATCAAGTGTTTGATATACACTTGTAGAGCTCAACCTGATGAGAGTAAAATTTACACAATGCTCATCTCCCTCCCCTCTTTCTCTCAATTATATTAGGTTTTCTTTGCCTCTTCAAGAGATTTTATCTTGTTTTTACCTCCTTTTTTTTTAGATCTTATTTTACCACTTTTTCCCTCTTTTCCCCAGTATGACAACCTTTCCCCCTCTAGTTTTCTTTTTCATATTATCAAAGTAATATCTAGTTAATTATACCCTCAAACTTTAAGTATTCCCATAGTAGAAATAAAGTTCTCAATATCCTTTCCTTTTTACCTTTTTATGCTTCTCTTGTGTTCTGTGTTTGGAGGTCAAATTTTTTGTTCAGATCTGGTCTTTTCATTAGAAATAGGTGAAATTCACCTATATCATTGAATGACCATCTTCTTCCCTGTAGGATAATGCTCATTCTAGATGAATAGGTTATTCTTGGCTGTAATCCAAATTCCTTTGCTTTTCGGAATATCTGGTTCCAGGCCCTTCGACCTTTCAATGTGGAGGCTGACAAATCATGTGTGATTCTAATTATTGATCCTCGGTATTTGAATCGTTTCTTTCTAGCTGCTAGCAGAATCTTTTCCTTGGTGCGAAAGTCCTGAAATTTAGCCATGATATTCCTTGGGGTTTTAATTTTGCGGTCTGTTTCAGGAGGTGATCGGTGAATTCTTTCAATGGTGATTTTGCCTTCTGATTCTACAATCTCAGGGCAGTTTTCTTTCAGGATTTCCTGGAAGATAGTGTTTAGATTCTTTTTTTCATCATGGCTTTCAGGAAGTCCAAGAATCCTTAGATTGTCTCTCCTAGATCTATTTTCCAAGTCAGTTGTTTTTCCTAGGAGATATTTCATAGTTTCTTCTAATTTTTTTCATTTTTTTTGTTTTTGTTTGACTGATTCTTGAAGTCTTATTGACTTGCATTTGTTCAATTCTTATTTTTAAAGTGTTGTTTTCTTCAGTTACCTTTTTAAGCTCCTTTTGTAACTGGCCAATTGAATTTTTTTGTTCATTGCACTCTTTTTCCACTTCACTAATTTTATTTTTCAATAAATTGGTGTCTTTTTTATATCTCTTTTGCAGGGCATCATATCCTTCTTGCAAGATATTGTATCCTTCTTGCACTGATTTCAATTTATTTTCCCATTTATCCTCCAGCTCTCTTATGAGGTTTTTTATGCAATCTTCCAGAAAGGCCTTTTGAAAAGGGTACCAGTGACGGTCCTTAAAAACTTCCTTTGGAGTTTTGTCTAAAGGAACCTCAGGATCTGGGGTCATCACTTCTTTCTCTTGATAAAAGCTGTCTATGGTGAGAGCTCTCTTTTGCTTCTTCATTTTTTTTTTTTAGACAGTGTGGATGTCTCTTTAAGGCTTGGAAAAAATCTTTGCCCTGGGGCAATTCAGCGAATTAACTTAAGGTGCTGGGCCGGTGGGTGCTAGGACTAAATCGGGATTACTCCTTAAACAAGGCAAGTCTGCCAGAACACCTGCCCCCAATCAGGGCAGAGTGTCCCGAGTGCCTCAGATAAACTCCAGGTGTTTGGAATTTGGAGTTTGGAGTTTCTGCCACCATGAGCTGAGCTGAGTCCCACCCTCACTTCCGGCCTATACCCGAGTCTGCTTGTTTATCCCTCTGTCTGAGTTAGACAAACCTCATATGAAGTTCTTCAGAGAGCAGTATCCAAATATTTCTGAATTCGTTGACTTGAAGATCAGTTCAGAGACTTATTTTATTGTTGGTTTGAGAGAAGATTGGAGGAGGACTCAGAGAGTCACGTTTTCACTCTGCCATCTTGGCTCTGCCCCCTGGAAGTCCAACAAAATTGTTTAAAAAATAATGAAAATATTGAAGGAGCTAAGGTAAAATAAGCACCCAAATGCACTGCTAAATTTGACCTATACCAATCAATTTGGAAAGAAATTTGCAGCTATGCTCCTCAGACTATTAATTTTAACTATTCATTTTGATGTAGCAATACCAGTACTAAGTCAATAACCCAAGTCACCTAACAGAGAGGAAAAGGGTCCATTTTTGTGGCAAATTTATGTCAACTTTTTTTTTTGTTGTGGAAAAGAATTAGATACTGAGGAAATGACCATTAATTATGTAAGTATGATACATTAATATTATTCTATAAAAAATGATGAAAGAGATGATTTCAGAAAAAATGAAGAATAGTATGAACTGATACAAAGTGAAGTGAAGTAAAAGAATTAAGAGTATAATATATGCATGATCAATATGGTAAAGACAAATGACTTTCTACAGGTTAAGAATTCTGAGCAGCATAAAAGCAACCACAATTTCAGGGGACTCAGTGTCCAGATTGAGACTTTTTTCTCTTTCTGTAAATAATTGATGGGGAATTTGATTTGTTAGATACATATGATTACGACTTCTTTTTGCTTGCTTTCTTAAAAGAGGAGGAAGAGAAGGTGCATCTTAGTAAAAGTTTTTTTTTTTAAACTGAGATTTTTATCACATGGTTTCTGATTATTTTATTTCTAAATTTATAATTGTATGATGTATAAAATAAAAGTCTTAGACAGGGGGTACATGTTTAAAAATTACCACCGTCCAACCTCACGAAACGACCAACAACACATTTAAACTTAAAAATATGTCTTTAGTTCTTTTTTAGACAATCAACAAAATAATAAATGATGCTTTGATTTTTAGCATTTGTTAATTTCCAAGGTATAAATCAGAAATTCTTCAACTGAAATTTTAACAACTGCCGTATGTGACATACTTTAATCTGACACTAAAACATTCCAGGGATTAAGTTAAATGACTTTTTAAGCACTAATTCAATGATATTCTGATTATGTAAAATGAATTCAATTTATATTTAGAGAAGCAACCTTCAAATTTAATCAGCTAATAACTTTTAAAGTAGAGGTCAACTTGCCCCAAAACTAACTGGCTTTCATTATAATTCCTGAAAAAAGAAAAAATATATTTCATAAAGAACACATGTATCAATTATCAAAATAAAAGGCCACTAGATATAGCTTGGCAATTTGTCACAGAACACACTAATTATTCTAACACACCTATTGTTCATTTTTAATATATGGCCACTCCAATCATATTCTGATAAAAATGGTAATCTGGATTAAACCCAGAAAGTTAATACTTTGAAGAAACCACCTCTTTCAAAAATGGTCTCTATTGCTGTTTTTCTTATAAAAAATGTCATCCATCCCCAAAGCAAAGAGAAGCAGATTGGTGCTGAGATCTTAGAAATAGAATGTGAAACCACAGAATGAACTGTTTTGGAATAACAAGACCCCTTAAAGTTACTTTTCTTACTGAAAGAATAAATATATGCCAACTGTGACCTGTGGTTTTTACCTGCCATACTCTGAGAAGATAAAAACAAGCTGATAAACAAAGTAACTAGACTTCCAAAGTCTGATAAAGTTGTAGATTATATTTATTATATCTATAATTAAGAGAGCCCAGAGACAGTACCAGTCCTTTATAGCATAATTAAGTAGCTTAAATACAGGTATAACCAAAACTGACATTGGAATGCAATGATCACCAACAAATGCAAATACCATTTGTAAAGAACTGAGAATCTGCTGAAAGAAAAGGATTCTCACATATATATGTATTCCTCATGTTACAAACCTAATGATATAAAAATGCCTGTAATGAAAGTTGTATTGTCTTATTTGTTTGAAAGAGAAGCTATAAAAGATTATATTATCACTTTATAGCAAAGCTGCTTTTTTGAGAATTTGAAACTATTATTGACTGCTGTCAGATTACTTTCTAGATTTATTGACTTTAGAAGAAGTAGATATAAACTGAGGTGAAGGAAAGGTCAGGTCAATATTTATCTTGTGAATCAATGCTTTTTGATACCCACTAAAAGTGAAACTCTATAAATGTTTAGATTTGATAGGGACCAGAGAAATCTCATCTAAAATTTTGTAAATTTCATGTTTCCTGTAAATTATTTGTTTAAAATGTTATTTAATATGTTCCACAAAGGTTTGTAGGGAGGACTAAAAAGCTAATGCTGATACTCAGTTTTCTTCCCTAACTTTTTGGTTTGCATAAAATTTAAGTGGTGAATAAGAAAGAAGAAAGAAATTTAAAAAATGTTTAGGAAGAAAAGTATGATAGTGAAGCCATCACAACAGAAGGCAGCTGGGAGATCAGGACAGAACCATCATCCAGGGAAATGGAAACTGAGGAAATGATTTCTCATTCAATATTTCATGTCTTCAACTGAGACAGTCAATGACTCTCAAGAGCAACTGTTGCAAAAGAGACCTTGAATTTGACAATTATTGTATTTAATTTTCTTTAAATAAAGGATATTTAAATGGTATGAAACAATAAAATTAAAGAAACACTATATCTTACCAATCAAGTGTCATATCATGTCAATACTTGTCTTCTCTTGTTAAAGAGGTATTGAACTATTAAATATTGAACTATTTTGAAATGCATTTATGTATTCATTGAGTTTGTTCATTTTTTCTTTTATATTAGAAAAATAATATACATAAAACTTTAGAGAATATCACAAGAATGAATTAATTCCCACATAGCAAAACTCCTGCTCAGGTTTTTAGAGGTACTCCTTTGGGAGTTGGACATCCCTTCTCTAATTCCAGTGACTCAAATTCTCATTCTGGTGTGTTTTCCCTAGGGTTAATCATCAGTGATTTGGGATTCAGTTTAATTTAGCCAATTAACATCATTTGGCTCTCGAGAAAGTGACATTTACTAGGAATATATCATAAGAATAGAAGTACAAATATTATCTTCAAATAACTGAGGGCAAATGTGATACTATATTGTTTTGTTTCCTGGGGATAGTGGACTAAAATTTAAAGTGGGTTCTACAAAACATTTGTTATATTAAGTTCATTTCTGAATGCAGCAAAGCTGAGAGTGAATTTTTTTTTTCCTTTTTGGATCCAGCAAAGGTAAGAAAACAGTGATTCCCCAATAGAATTCATTGTCCCAGCCCTAATATCTTTTCAGGAGAACCATAATAAACAAATTGTGCTTTGAAAAAGTTGAATATTAAATAAAAACATTTTGCCCTTGGTTTTAGCTATTAGATTAATCCAGTTTGGGATTGTAATCTGGTTACTCCTCAGAGCTATACCTTCAGACCACAAACTCTGGCATGGACACTGGTTTCTGGATTGTTTTACCAACTTGTCAAAACTCATAAAGTTAAAGCCTACTATAATAGTCCTAGGCTTAAGAGAAGGAAAGAATATAGACAATATAGACAGAAACAATATGTATGATTATGGGCCATGTATGATTATGGGACACAAAATGGTAGCCCAGGTAGGGAAATTAAGGTTAGAGACTTTTCTCTACAGTGTAGAATATGGCAGTCCTTGACTCTTCACTGCAACAAAGGCAAGGGAGGAAAAAGACACTTTGGCTATTTAAAGAATTTTGTCTGTATTTTCTGTTCTTACTCAGGTAATCAAAAGGCTTCTCTTCTTCATCTGATAAGGGCAAAAATTACACCTATGTATGCCCTGAAATCCACATGGAGATTTCATCAAATAATGTACTTTGCATGCACAAAAAGAACTAGAATCATTTATTCTATTGAACTACTGCCCATACTCATCTCCTTCCATGTTACATATAAATTAGTATGGAATAAAAGAGACACCAAAATAATTGCAATATTGCAATGTAAAAATGCTTGTTTCGAACTCTGCTTTGACAAGAAGTTTCTAGGAAATGGGATTTAAGTAAATGATATACTTAAAACAAACACATTGAATTGACAGCCTCTATCATTCAGAGATATAAAAGACTGGACTGACATCAGGATAATAAAATGGCATAAAATTTAGTGTGCACTCCACATTCTTCACACACATGATTCCATTCTTCCTCTCTCAGTTTTATTTGGACTTGAACAATACAGGAAAGTTGAAAACAAAAAGATATCAATTTGGAGATTTGAGCATTCATGTAATCTAATTTCCTCTTTTGCAGATGATATTTAGGATCCAGGAAGGTGAAATATTTTTTCCAAGGTCACACTACCAATTACTGGCAGATACAGAATTAGAATTCAATTCTCTTGTCATTCAGTATAGATCTCATTCCATTTCACCACATATACTTCATTTTAATATAGGTCAAGGAAAAACAAAAAAGAAAACGAGTAGGAAGTTAGTAGTTGTTCAGTAGAAAGATCTATTCACCATGAAAGGAAATTTTGAATAAGAAAAAGAGACAAAGTTAATAACTTAAAGACAGAAAAAATATAGAGACTTTTGAATGCAGGTGCATCATGTTCATGTGATTTTTAACTATAAACACATGTGAATGGATTAAAATAGTGTTTATTATTTTATTCTGAGATTAATTTTAAAATTTTCATATCTTAACTTTGGTGTTATTATTTTAAATAGTTAATAGACTGTTGCCCACAAATGGCACATACTGTAATATTAACTAAAACCAAGGGCAAAATGTCTTTATTTAATATTCAACTTTTCCAAAGCACAATTTGTTTATTATGGTTCTCCTGAAAAGATGTGAGGGCTGGGACAATGCATTCTAGTGGGGAATCACTGTTTTCTTACCTTCAATTATGATATATGCAGATTTCTTTATTCAAAATGAAAACATTAAAATGATAGCTTAAGTCATTAAATATTATTTGATCACAAATAAAGTACATAAATTCACCAATTGTAGTTTTTCAAAGTAGCCAAGACAATTTCTCATCCTGGACAAAAAAAGGCTCTATTTGTTTGATATCATTTGATGAATTATTAATTTTATCACAGCTAAGATGACAGCTAATATTAGAACATTGAATTATTAATTTTCAAATGTGCAATAAAAAGCAGAATAAACATAAACTAAGATATGTTTTACGTATGGGTTGCATTGCTTACATATTCTATTTAAGACAATTATCAAAGGAAAGAGAAGGAATTAAAAAGCTTGTCAATGCTCCTGATTGATTCTTTTACTCAGAACCTTCTAGGCTTCTTGAGAATAGAAACTAAAAATATAATTTTGTTTTATATATGAATAAATTTTTATTCTTAAGTACTATGCATAGCTATTCTCTATATATGTCCCAAATGAGCTCTATGTAGTTCTGATAATACTTCGTGGGTGCTCAGTCAAATGAAGAGTAAAAAATGTGCATTCTGAATTAAGGATTCACCTATATCCATACAACCTGCTGTTGAAGATACATTCTTTTCTTTGAAGAGAGTCACATATTAGCAATTTCATAATTATTTCCTGTTGTCATTATTAATTTCTGTTACAGTGACACAGGCTCAAGGAAGTGACTATCTTTTATGAATATGCATATGTGTGAATATATATATGTGTATATATATTTATGTGTATGTATATATACATATATATATATACTGTATGTATATACATGGAAGAAATACATAACAGTATACCATGCTGTCCAGATCACAGGCAAAAAGATGATTTACTATAGCAGCTAAACTTATGAGCGTTAAAAAATACATTGTAATTCTCTTCTTTGAAGAAGCAAGCAGCTTTTTCTCCCCAAATCCATTAGGAATTAACCCAAAGAAATCTGGATTCATTTTATTGTTTTAAAAAATACAAGATTTTTTTCCCTCATAGTATATGATACATATATAGTAATAACATTTAGTCAGTAAAACACAAGAGTTTTGTATGTGTTTTTATGTCTATATGGAAATCTGACTACATATACATACATGTATTCATATACATATTCCTTTTTAAAAATAGAAACAGTGGGAGAAAAGACGTAATTTGAAAATTAACTTTAATCAAAAATAATTCTGGCAAGAAGTGATAGTTATATATAAAATAAATCATTTTTGTAGTAATTTGTTCTTTTAAATACAGTAATCAAAACTAAAGCAATATGTATTATAAAAGCCATCCTCAATAAACTTTAAAAACCCTCACAATCAAAGTTTTGATCATTTACTATAACTGTATTAACATCATTTAATATCCATGCAAATATATGACAACATGTTATAATGCTGGGCTGACAATTTCATGAAAACAGAATACATTTTGATCTAGACATGATCATAGTATTCAAAGATCTAGAATTAGAAGAGACCCCAGAGGCCGATGAATACAACCTCTTTATTTTAAGGGGAAATTAAGGATCATGGCAGTTAAATTATTACCCAAGGTCACAAAGTTAGCTTGTTTTAGATGTAGTGCTTGAATCAAATCTTTCTGAATCACATTCACCATGCCATGATGAAGGACATTATGTTTTTTTGTTTGTTTGTTTTTGGTCTAAAATTAAGATTTTATCAGTATATCCTCTACCAATGTATGTTAGATATTTCCTTCTGTAATATTTCATTAGGCTTGGAGCCTGGTAATATGATGGACAAGAGCCCAGGATCAGCCCATCAGTCAATAAACAATTATTAAGCACATGCAGTGTGGCAGACATATGCCAAACACTAGGTTCACATGCATAGTTAGAATATATCAGTTAGAACTTTAATCCGGTTTTTTTAGATTCCAAGACTGGCCCTCTTTTCCATTTTTAATAAATTGGTTCTTTATAATCTTCTTGTGATTGCTTTTTTCTTTTATTTATTTCTTGAAATAATTTTAATAAGATATTCTTGTTGTCTAGCAAATACGCAAGCTGGAAATCAATGTGTTACTTGTATCTGTAGCCGAAAGGTATGACACATTCACACTGTAATGGGAGGTACACATTTCTATGTAGCTTATTAAAGTTTTAACTACTGGGAACATAATAAGAATAATTCTGCATATTTAATTTATTTCATGTTTTCTTTCAAATCTACCTGAATACTTACTATTTAGTGAAAATAAGCCAAGTCAGAGATATCTTTCTGGACTTGAGAAAATATAACTTTGGTGCTATATTCTATCCTTCTCTAACCTGTTTATAGTGTTGAACCATTTTATATTTTAGTTTGTTTTACAAAAACTGTATTAATTTGATTCAGCAACTATTGTTATTCATACTTTGCTAGTAACTTGGTTTTTAAGTCAACCCTGTAGCAGTTTGTGTTGGTTACATGTGATTCTAGAATAGTGGAGAGAATACTAAATGTAATGGGACACCTATACAGAAATGGTAGTGTGAAAGCTTATGATATGTAAACAAGCTTCTTCAAGAAAGGACAGGTAGGGTTTCAACCTAACTTAGGGAATGACAACACACAGGGAGACAGAGACTGGTTTTAGAGATAGCAGGTGTGTAAAGGACATTTAAAGAGATGTCACAGGATTGTGGCACATTAACGTGATCCTGTGACATCTCTTTAAATGCCAGAGAAATTCTTCTAGGGTGTGATTAGGACTTCTCTCTTAGTTCAGCTGATTTTCATCTTTATCAAATCTAAAAATTTCATTTAAGTCTTTCTATTTTAGGATTTACTATTATTATTATTATTTATTCAATTTTTGTTTGATAGGTTGCTTGCTAAATGGATATATACACTATTCTCTCTTTGTGATGATCTTTTGTATAATCTGTATTGGGTGGGAAGATAGCAAGCAGGAGAATACAAGCCAATAGTAATTAAATAACTCCCTTTAAATGTTACCAGGGAAGCGTTTTTTTTTATTATTATTATTATTTTCTACCGTCTTGTAACGGTATGGTAGCAAATAATTATAACTTTGGTCTAAAGCCCTTCTCAGAAACTGGAGAACAGGGCAGCCAGTATGGAAGACTTTTGCTTTCTTTTCTCAAGTTAGGAATCATAATATTCGTCGGAAAAGGTGAAGCTAGATTACAGAGATGTCTATCAATACTTTCTACAAACCATATTTATACAACCCATGAAGACATACATATTCTACATGGGAAGTACACACATTATTTTTAAGTTTAAACTGCATTAAAATGTTTCTTTATCATGTTTACAAGACTAGATAATCAGCAAAAAAAAATAATAAATGAAACCCTTAATTGGAGCATTTGCTGTTCTCTGAGATATAGCTACTGACATTGAAAATTTAACAATTGTATCTGGAGAGCTGGTTCAAGTTGTCTCCAGTATATTTTCTTCATTTAGCTCTGTATTGGAAAATTATTTTTTTTCCTATGGTATTATGATACAACAAGCTCACAGGCCTTACAATAAACTCAAAAAATAAAAAATAAAACAATGAAAGACCTCCTGGTAACCCACAGGAGGAAATTATAATCTTAAGAACAATACTTATACTTTCAATATCTACCACTGTGTATAGATTTGATAGTATATAGTATGTTTACATTTATAAATGCAATCTTACAACACCAAGAAGACACAGATGACTAATTTAGAACTGAAAGGGATTTTATAGGTCATTCAATCTAATCCCTTCATTTTAAATATGAGGAAATTGAGGCTTATAAAGGTTAAATTATTTACCCAGTATCAAAGAGATGATAATAAGCAGAAGTGGAATTTAAGCCCTAGTTTTATACTTCTAAAAACATTGTTCTTCTACCTTAGAATTGGAATGTGAAAATGGAAAAGTAAATCTTATTAAAAAGAACAAATATGGCTAAGTGGAAATTGAATAATGAAAAACTCATCTGCTTTAGAGTTGAAGAAGCTGAAATAAATGAACTATCTCACTAGGTAGTTTTAAACCATAGTAATGTGATTGCTGAGTTTCTGTCAAAAATTGTTTATCAGGATAAAGCAAAAATGTATACATAACCTAGATGTAAAGTGAAATATCACAAAAAATTAGAATATGAAAAATATTACCTTTTAGATTTATGAATATGTAAATATTATTAATAAACAAGAAATAGAGAATGTTATGAGGTATAAAATCATAATTTTCAAAAGCTCAATGTAGCCAAAATTAAAATGAAAGCAAAAATTTTTGGGAAAATTTTATATACTGTTTTTCAGATAAATGTCTCGTTTCAAATATATAAAGAATTTTGTCATATTTCTAAGTATACTAGTAGTTCCCAAATTGATAAATAGTTAAAAAGGAGACAAACAGATAGTTTTTCAATAAAGAAAACAAAATAGTATATAGTTACATGGAAAAAATAATGAAAGTCATTATTTACTGGAGAAATACAAATTAAAATCATTTTACACCTATTAGATTAGCAAAAATGATAGAAGAAAAAAGCAACAAATGTTGGAAGAGATGTAGAAAAACTTGGATACTAATGCAGGGGATGTAAACTGATCTAGTCATTTTAGGAAACAATCTAGAAATATGCCCAAAGAATTTAAAAAATTGTGTATATCTTTTGACTCAGCAAAACTTCTATTAAATCTTTTCCAAAAATGATTAGGGGGACAAAAAGGAGGTATATGGTGTAAAGTACTTATATTAACTCTCTTTGTGGTGGCAAAGAACTGGAAAAAAACTGGATGCTCATCAGTTGGGGTAATGTTAAAACAACTCTTGGTATATGATTTTGATGGAATACTACCATGCTATAAGAAATGAGCTGATTTATTTTAGAAAATTGTGGAAAGAATTGTATGAAATAATGAAGAATGAAATGAGCGGAAGCAAGAGAATGTTGTGCACAATAAAAGAAGTAATGTTCTAAGAACAATTTTGAACAACTGTCCTTTTATTTATTATAAATACTCAAATCAGCTGGAAAGGATGCATGAAAAAAGATGCTATCCTCATACAGATAAAGAGTAAATAAATAGAAATATACATGATAGCCTTCTCTAGGGCAGAGTGAAGTGTAAGGGAGAAAAACAATTAAAAATACACAGTAGAAAATGAAATAAAACTTAGACAAAAGCATAGAAAAGTGTAATTACTTTGAAAATGATGACTAGTACTTATAATTTTTAAAGTAAGCAGTGTGAAATGAAAAGTCATGCTTTTTATATTAAATCTTCTTTTTGTATTGTGTTACATATGTGAAAAAATGTTCTTTTTTGTGTAAGTTCAAAATGAATAAAAAAGAAAGAAAATTGTTTAAGATTATAGTTCAGCTTGATGAATTATAGAATATGATTATTTATTTTAATCATAGCTTTGTTGTGTTCAGTTACTTTAAAATTACAGGACAATTGGTGGTTAGATGATGATGGATCTCTCCAGGGTATAGAAATAGTTGTATGATCTTCCCTGGTTATATAATGAGAATTCAATATAAATTCTATGGAAATCCATAAATCAATACTAATTGACACAATTTTTTTAAAATTTAATTCAGTTCAATTTAGTAAACATACACATATATGTGTATATCTGTCTATACATATTTGTTGAATATATAGATACATACACATATATATCACATGTATACTTACATATATCCTACCATGTGTAAGACACTATGCTAGGTACTGAGGATACAAGGGGAGAATCAGCACTTTCAACGAATTTCCATTTCATCGAGAGGGATTTAGTATATCTGCCATGGGAATTGGGGTATATGCAATGTTAAAGGAG
Source organism: Myrmecobius fasciatus (assembly GCA_023553655.1). Lineage (NCBI taxonomy): Eukaryota > Metazoa > Chordata > Mammalia > Dasyuromorphia > Myrmecobiidae > Myrmecobius > Myrmecobius fasciatus. Next base: position 17,678 of record JAJPUD010020133.1, read on the forward strand.
ATCTAGCACTTAGGTGTGAAAGCTTGCCATGCCTTTTTCAGGACTGCTCATTCAGTTTTGAAGTCCACCTGCCGCCCAAATCTTACCTTTGATCCCAAGAAGCTCTAACATGAGGTGGCTACATCATGGAACAGCATCCTAGCAGATGGGCTAAACCACATTGATGATAACTGACAGGTTTCAACCTCATTGATAGGATATCTACCCCAAGTATATGAATACTTCCCCTGGCAGAATGAGCAGATGAAAACATTTTTTTCCAACAAGTAGGGAGGCAACTGAAGTAGGCACTATGGAGCTTGGTCAGCCCCTGCCTCCCAGCCCTTCACCAGTTATTTTGACTTTTGTATTGCCATTGGGCGTCAATGACTCTGGAAAAAAGAATGAGGCTGAAAACTGTACAACTGTGCCTCTTATACATCCAATTCTTGTACAAGTTAATACAACTCAAGTCAAGACTAACTCTTGGAATATCATTGTCCCTTGTCAAAACTGAGCAATAGCAACAACTATCTGAATTATTTCTTTAGGTATAAGACACAGGCCCTCAGCTTTCTTTCTTTCTTTTTTTTTTTTTTTTTTTTTTTGTTGAAATGCAACTACATCATCTAGGGAGCAAAACACATTAATTTAGGAGTTCTCAACCTGGAGCCTAAATGCATGGTTTGTTTTTTATACATTTGCAAATTATATCCCTACATATATAGTCTATCATCTACTTTTTAGTTTTTTTCATCTTTATTTATCATCTACTATCTGCATTCAAAAACATTATTCTGAGAAAAGTTAGAAGCTTTATCGGACTGCCAGATAGTTCTATAACAAATACACAACACATACACACACACATACATACACAGTTCTAAATCTCTGAATTCATCCCATAGTACATACAAAGCATGGATTACTTTAATCAGATTAGTTATTGAAGATTAGAGATATGGAGAAGGTATGATTGGATGGAGTTTAGATAAAATGGATTTTATAAATATTTGGAGTATGCTGTACTCCTGGGGTAAACTATCTCAGGCTGAATACCACGGTGAGCATCCATGGGTAGCTAAAAACTAACATGAAGAAATATTTACTTGAGCATGTCTTGCTGAAGGAGGAGGAAAGAAGCTAATAGGGAAGGTGATTGAAAATGTATTTTCTTCAAAAGATCTGTGAATCTGTCAAAAGATAGAAAGGTCACAGGGGAGAAATGGGAGAAAATTTTTTTCTAGTCTTGGCACTATTTCTGTCACTGAATAAAAACACAAATAAAAATGACACTTAAGGAAACCTTTTCAAGTTGAACTTTTGTTCAGAAATTGGAGTGAGCTTGTGGTTTTGTGGTAAGCTTTGTCAGAGAGAGTGGAAGTGGCAAAATGCTGTAGAGTGGTAAATGACTGGCAAGATTGTTATAAGGATATGTGAAGTGGTATTCTGTCAATTAACCCATCCCTTTCAGCATACTTCTGAATCTCAGACTCAGGAATTGGGTGATGTGACACTATACCCTTTTCTCATTTAAAGCCATTTATTTCAGAAAAATTTGAACAGTATGTGTGTGTGTGTGTGTGTGTGTGCACATGTGCAGTAAGTTGTCACATACTACTGCTGCTACAAATTGTACTTCAGACCACACTATATATTCAGTGTGGAAAGCAAAAACACATAATATTCTGGAGAAGAAACCTTTGGGTAATGTTCTTTTTTTAAACATCAAAACACCAAACCATCCTGTATTTCCATTTTTTTCCTATTCAATAATCGGAACTGATGAGATAAATAAATAGCAGTGTTATATAACTTTCAAAGGCATATGATGAGCTTTTTGGGCTACATATAGTCTACCTACCATTACTCTTCTTTAAGTCAAGCAGCTCAACTCAGGATCTAGATATCATTTAATCTATATTGTCTAATTTTGTCTTCAGCCACAGAAACTTTCTTTCTCCTAGATCTAGAACTCAACATACCACTTTTATTTCATTAAGTAACAAAAAGCAAGGGGCGGAGCCAAGATGGCGAACTGCGGACAGCTTTCTCTGTGAACTCCCGGGACATTCCCTCAAACCCAGACAAAGTAAGCCTTCCAACTGGTTTCTGAGTGAGGGCCCCGCCAAGCATTTGGACTACAACACACTTCCATCAAAGATCTACCTTGAAAGAACTCCAGAGAAGGTTAGCCTCAGGGGAAATCGGCCACTGGTCGCGATCAGACTCCATCCGGGGCGGACGTCAGGGCTGCGATAGAGGGGAGGATTTTGGGCACCCAGGAAGCCCCTGGGAGACGCCTGGGCCACTTTGCTCTGCTTGCGGGCAGGTGCTTTGGCAGATCTGCCTTTGGGAAAGGGTGAATCAAGAGAAGCTGAAAACGTGGTCCTAGTGCGAATCTAGCCCGACCAGCCTCAGACCAGAAGTCAACTCGGCAAACTGCCCCAGGGCAAATACAAATTGTTGCAGTTTTTTCTGCTTTTGACCAATATCCCAACTTCAAATCATGAGCAAGAAGCAGAAGAGAGCTCTCACCATAGAAAGCTTTTACGGAGAAAAAATAGAACAGTCCCCAGATCCTGACATTATGAAAACAATCCCAGATGAAGCCACAAAGACAGACTTAAGTTGGTCTCCCTTTCAGAAGGCTTACCTGGATGATTGCATTAAGAATCTCAAAAGAGAGCTAGAAGAAGAATGGGGAAATAAATTGAGATCAGGGCAACAGAAATATCAAAAACTGGAAAATAGGACTGGTGAATTGGAAAAAGAAAACAGTTCACTGAAAAACAAAATTGGTGAATTGGAAAAAATCACCAATTCACTGGAAAATAAAACTGGCAAAATGGAAAAAGAATGCATTGAATCAAGAAATTCAATTGGCCAGCTACAAAAGGAGCTAAAAAAGATAACTGAAGGAAATAATACTTTAAAAATTAAAATTGAAGAAATAGAAGTAAATGACTCAATAAGACTTCAAGAATCAGTTAAACAAAAACAAAAAAATGAAAAAATAGAAGAAAATATGAAATATCTCCTAGGAAAAACAACTGACTTGGAAAACAGATCCAGGAGAGACAATTTAAGGATTATCGGACTCCCTGAAAGCCACGATGAAAAAAAGAACCTGGATGCTATCCTCCAGGAAATCATGAAAGAGAATTGCCCTGATGTTTTAGAATCAGAAGGCAAAATTGGCATTGAAAGAATTCACCGATCACCTCCAGAAAGAGACCCCAAAATTAAAACCCCAAGGAATATCGTGGCCAAATTTCAGGACTATCGCACCAAGGAAAAGATATTGCAAGCAGCTAGAAAGAAACAGTTCAAATACCAAGGAACTCTCATTAGAATTACACAGGATCTGTCAGCTTCCACATTGAAGGATTGAAGAGCCTGGAACCAGATATTCCGAAAGGCAAAAGAACTTGGATTACAGCCAAGAATAAGTTATCCAGCTAGAATGAGCATCATCTTCCAGGGAAGAAGATGGTCATTCAATGATACAGGAGAATTTCACCTATTTCTAATGAAAAGACCTGATCTGAACAAAAAATTTGACCTCCAAATAGAGAACTCAATAGAAACATAAAAAGGTAAAAAGGAAAACTCTTGAGAACTATATTCCTACTATAGGTATCCTTTAAAGAAGGGCAGTATAATTTGATTTTTCTTTGATAATAATGGAAAAGAAATTAGAGGTGGAAGGGATACCATACTGAAAAAGAAAAAGGGGGGAGGGGGGAAAAGGAGGCAAAATAAAGTAAAAATAAAGGAGATAAAATAAGGCAAAATCTCATAAAGAGACATAGTAGATCTAATATAATTGAGGGAAAGAAGGGTGGGTGATGAGTATTGTGTAAACCTTACTCTCATTAGATTGGACTCTAAGAGAGTATATCAGACACATTTGAAATTCAAAGAAAGCACTGACCCTCCTTGTGGGAAGGTAGGAGGGAGGGGAGAAAAGGAAAGGGATAAACTAATAGAAGGATTAGGGGAAAGGTATAAAGGGGAGGGAGGGACTCTAAAGGGAGGAGGATTATTGGTGGGAGGTGGTCATTAAGAGCAAAGTACTGGGGAGGGGGGAAGGAAGAGAGGGGAAAGGGAAGAGAAAATCATAACTCTGGGTAAATAAGATGGCAGGGAATACAGATATAGTTATTTTAACTGTGAATGTGAATGGGATGAACTCTCCCATAAAACAGAAGCGGGTAGCAGACTGGATTAAAAGCCAGAATCCTACAATATGTTGTTTACAAGAAACACATCTAAAACATAGAGATACATACAGAGTGAAGGTAAAGGGCTGGAGCAGAATCTTCTATGCTTCAGGTGAACAAAGAAAGGCAGGGGTAGCAATCCTTATCTCTGATCAAGTGAAAACAAAAATAGATGTAATTAAAAGAGATAAGGAAGGAAACTACATTTTACTAAAGGGTTCCATAGACAATGAAGCAGTATCAATACTTAACATATATGCACCAAGTGGTATAGCATCCAAATTCCTAGAGGAGAAGTTAAGAGAGATGCAAGGAGAAATAGACAGTAACACTATACTAGTGGGAGATCTCAACCTTGCTCTCTCAGAATTAGATAAATCAAATTCCAAAATAAATAAGAAAGAAGTTAGGGAGGTTAACAAAAGGCTAGAAAAGTTAGGTATGATAGATCTCTGGAGGAAATTGAATGGTGATAGAAGGGAGTATACTTTTTTCTCAGGGGTTCATGGAACTTATACAAAAATTGATCATGTGTTAGGGCATAAAAACCTCAAAATCAAATGCAGAAAATCAGAAATAGTAAATGCATCCTTCTCAGATCATGATGCAATAAAACTCACATGTAATATAAGGCCAGGAGAAAATAGACCACAAGTTATTTGGAAATTAAATAATCTAATCCTGAAGAACGAATGGGTGAAAGAGCAAATTATAGACACAATCGAAAATTTCATCCAGGAGAATGACAACAATGAGACAACATACCAAAATTTGTGGGACTCGGCTAAAGCGGTTATAAGGGGTAATTTTATATCTCTAGATGCTTACTTGCGTAAAACAGAGAAGGAGAAGATTAATGAACTGGGCTTACAATTTAAAAAGCTAGAAAAAGACCAAATTAAAAACCTTCAATTAAATACCAAATTGAAAATTCTGAAAATTAAAGGGGAGATCAATAAAATTGAAAATAAGAAAACTATTGAATTAATAAATAAAAGTAAGTGTTGGTTTTATGAAAAA
>JAJPUD010020134.1:1218-25268 GCA_023553655.1 Myrmecobius fasciatus
GATTTTCCTCTTTCCTTTTTCTTATCAAATTAACTAAGGGCTTATCTATTATGTTGGTTTTTTCATAGAACCAACTCTTAGTTTTATTTATTAACTCAATAGTTTTCTTATTTTCGATTTTATTAATTTCTCCTTTTACTTTTAGAATTTCCAATTTGGTATTTAATTGAGGGTTTTTAATTTGTTCTTTTTCTAGTTTTTTTTAATAATAAGCCCAATTCACTGATCTTTTCTTTCTCTATTTTATGCAAGTAAGCATCTAGACATAGAAAATTGCCCCTTATAACTGCTTTGGCCGTATCCCACAAATTTTGGTATGTTGTCTCTTTATTGTCATTCTCCTGGATGAAATTATTGATTGTGTCTATGATTTGCTCTTTCACCCATTCATTCTTCAGGATTAGATTATTTAATTTCCAATTACCTTTGGGTTTATTTTATCCTGGCCTTATATTGCATCTGATTTTTTTTGCATCATGATCTGAAAAGGATGCATTTACTATTTCTGCCTTTCTGCGTTTGAATTTAAGGTTTTTATGCCCTAATACATGGTCAATTTTTGTATAGGTTCCATGGACTGCTGAGAAAAAAGTAAACTCTCTACTGTCTCCATTCAACTTTCTCCATAGGTCTGTCATACCTAGCTTTTCTAACAATTGGTTTATCTCCCTAGTTTCTTTTTTGTTTATTTTGTAGTTTGATTTATCTAATTCTGAGAGAGCAAGGTTGAGATCCCACATTAGTATGGTTTGGCTGTCTATTTCTCCTTGCATCTCTCTTAATTTCTCCCCTAGGAATTTGTGTGCTATTGTACTTGGTCCATATATATTTAGTATAGATATTGCTACATTATCTATGGTACCCATTAATAAAATATAGTTTCCTTCCTTATCTCTTTTGATTAGATCTATCTTGGCTTTTACTTGATCTGAGATAAGGATTGCTACCCCTGCTTTTTTTTGTTCACCTGAATCATAATATTTTCTGCTCCAGCCATTTACCTTCATCCTCTATGTGTCACTATGTTTTAAATGTGTTTCTTGTAGACAACATATTGTGGGATTCTGGTTTTGAATCCAGTCTGATATCTGCTTCCACTTTATGGGAGAGTTCATCCCATTCACATTCACAGTTAGAATAACTAATTCTTTATTTCCTGCCATCTTATTTACCCAAGTTATGTTTTCCCCTTTTCTTTCCCCTTTCTCCCTTCCCCCCAACTTAGTACTTTGCTTTTGATGACCTCTCCCCCAAACAATACTCCCCTTTCCTTTCCCCTTTCTCCCTTCCCCTCTCCTCAGTACTTTGCTTTTGATGACCTTCTCCTCCAAACAATACTCTACCCTGTAGATCCCCTCCCGCTGCTTTTACTTCTTTACCCTGATTCTTCTATTTTCCCTTCTATTAGTTTGTCCCTTACTTTTCCTCCTTTCCCTCCCACTTCCCTCTAGCAACAGACAAGTTTCTATGTGAAATCAAATGTCTGATATATACTTTTAGAGCCCAACCTGATGAGAGTAAGATTTACACAGTGCTCATCTCCCTCCCCTCTTTCTCTCAATTATATTAGGTTTTCTTTGCCTCTTCAAGTGATTTTACCTTGTTTTTACCTCCTTTTTTTTAGATCTTATTTTACCATTTTTCTCTCTTTCCCCAGTATGACAACCTTTTCCCCTCTAGTTCTCTTTTTCATATTATCAAAGCAATATTTAGTTAATTATACCCCCAAACTCTGAGTATCCCCCTAGTAAAAATAAAGTTCTCAAGAGACCTTTCCTTTTTACCTTTTTTTTTTTTTTTTTTTTTGCTGAGGCAATTGGGGTTAAGTGACTTGCCCAGGGTCACACAGCTGTTACGTGTCTGAGACCAGATTTGAACTCAGGTCCTCCTGACTTCAGGGCTGGTGCTCTATCCACTGCGCCACCTAGCTGCCCCTCCTTTTTACCTTTTTATGCATCTCTTGAGTTCTGCGTTTGGGTGTCGAATTTTTTGTTCAGATCTGGTCTTTTCATTATAAATAGGTGAAATTCACCTATATCATTGAATGACCATCTTCTTCCCTGGAGGATAATGCTCATTCTAGCTGGATAGGTTATTCTTGGCTCTAATCCAAGTTCCTTTGCCCTTTGGAATATCTGGTTCCAAGCCCTTCGATCCTTCAATGTGGAAGCTGACAGATCCTGTGTGATTCTAATTATTGATCCTCGGTATTTGAATTGTTTCTTTCTAGCTGCTAGCAGAATCTGTTCCTTGGTGCTATAGTCCTGAAATTTAGCCACGATATTCCTTGGGGTCTTAATTCTGGGGTCTCTTTCAGGAGGTGATCGGTGAATTCTTTCAATGGTGATTTTGCCCTTTGATTCTATGACCTCAGGGCAGTTTTCTTTCAGGATTTCCTGGAAGATAGTGTTTAGATTCTTTTTTTCATCATGGCTTTCAGGAAGTCCAATAATCCTTAGATTGTCTCTCCTACATCTATTTTCAAAGTCAGTTGTTTTTCCTAGCAGATATTTCATATTATCTTCTAATTTTTCATTTTTTTGTTTTTGTTTGACTGATTCTTCAAGTCTTAGTGAGTCATTCACTTGCATTTGTTCAATTCTTATTTTTAAAGTGTTGTTTTCTTCAGTTACCTTTTTAAGCTCCTTTTGTAACTGGCCAATTTGTTCATTGCCCTCTTTTTCCATTTCACTAATTTTATGTTTTAATAAATTGGTGTCTTTTTCATCTCTTTTGCAGGGCATCATATCCTTCTTGCAAGATACTGTATCCTTCTTCCACTGATTTCTGTTTATTTTCCCATTTATCCTCCAGCTCTCTTTTGAGGTTCTTTATGCAATCTTCCAGAAAGGCCATTTGAAAAAAGGACCAGTGGTGAGCCTTGGTTTTTTTTTTCCTGGATTTTTGTCCAAAGAAACCTCTGGATCTGAGGTCGTTTCTTTGCTTTGATAAAAGCTGTCTATGGTGAGAGCTCTCTTTTGCTTCTTCATTTTTTTTAGACAGCGTGGATATCTCTTTAAGGTAGGGGAAAAAAAAAAACCCGCGACTGAAGAGCTTTGCCCTGGGGCACTTAGGCGAGTTGACTTAAGGTGCTGGGCCGGTGGGGGCTAGGACTAAGTCTGAATTACTCCTTAAAGAAGGCAAGTCTGCCAGAACACCTGCCCCCAATCAGGGCAGAGTGTCCCGAGTGCCTCAGGTAAACTCCAGGTGTTTGGAATTTGGAGTTTGGAGTTTGGAATTTCTGCCAAGATGAGCTGAGCTGAGTGCCACCCTCACTTCCGGCCTGCACAGGGGTCGTCTATTTATCTCTCTGTCTGAGTCCGATTAACCTGATATGAAGTTCTCCAGAGAGCCGTGCCCAAATATTTCTGAGTTCGTTGACTTGAAGATCAGTTCAGAGGCTTATTTTATTGTTGATTTGAGAGAAGATTGGAGGAGAGGCAGAAAGTCACCTTTTCACTCCGCCATCTTGGCTCCGCCCCCTCTTTTGAGATTCTTAATGCAATCATCCAGGTAAGCCATCTGAAAGGGAGACCAACTTAAGTCTGCCTTTGTGGCTTCATCTGGGATTGTTTTCATAATGTCAGGATCTGGGGACTGTTCTATTTTTTCTCTGTAAAATCTTTCTATGGTGAGAGATCTCTTCTGCTTCTTGCTCATGATTTAAAGTTGGGATATTCGTCAAAAGCAGAGAAAACTGCAACAATTTGTATTTGCCCTGGGCAGTTTGCCAAGTTGACTTCCGGTCTGAGGCTGGTTGGGCTAGATTCGCACTAGGACCACGTTTTCAGCTGCTCTTGATCCACCCTTTACCAAAGGCAGATCTGCCAAAGCACCTGCCCGCAAGCAGAGCAAAGTGGCCCACTCATCTCCCCGGGGATTCCTGGGTGCCCAAAATCTGCCCCTCTATCGCAGCCCTGACTTCCGCCCCTGCTGGAGTCTGATTGCGACCAGCAGCCGATTTCCCCTGAGGCTAACCTTCTCTGGAGTACTTTCAAGGTAGATTTTTGATAGAAGTGCGTTGTAGTCCAAATGTTTGGAGGAGCCCTCACTCCAAAACCAGTTAGAAGGCTCACTTTGTCTGGGTTTGAGGGAAGGTCCCAGGAGTTCACAGAGAAAGCTGTCTGCAGTGCGCCATCTTGGCTCTGCCCCTCCCTTACTCATTATTTCTTATGGCACAATAAGTTTCAACTATGATAACATGTTACAATTTGTTCAGCCATTCCTCAGTTGATTGACATCCCCACAATTTCCAATATTTTGCCACCAAGAAAAAGTTGCTATAAATATTTTTGTACCTATAGAGCCCTTTCCTTATGTGTAGATGTATCTGTATGTATGTGTGGGTGTGTTTGAATACAGATATAATAATGTTATTGCTACTTCTTGTCATATACATGATTTTATAACACTTTTAACATAATTGTAAATTACTCTATACAATGATTGACTCAACTACCCAAACTAATTTACTTCTTTAGTGCTTTACCAATCAAACTCCCAAGAAATTATCTTACAGACCTAGAAAAAAATAGTAGCAAAATTCATTTGGAAGAGCAAAAGGTCAAGAGTTTCAAGAGAATTAATGAAAAAAAAAGGCTGATGATGGTGGACTTACTGTACCAGATCTAAAACTATATCACAAAGCAGCGGTCATCAAAACCATTTGGTACTGGCTAAGAAATAGAGTACTCGATCAGTGAAATAGGATAGAATGATAAAACAAACTAGGCAATAGCTATAGCAATTTAATCTTTGATAAACCCAAAGACCCCAGCTTCTGGGATAAGTGCTCAGTATTTGAGAAAAACTGCTGGGAAAATTGGAAACTAGTGTGGAAGAAATTAGGGCTTGACCCACATCTAACACCAAATACCAAAATAAGATCTAAATGTGTTCATGATCTGGATATAAAGAGTGATACTATAAATTAGAGGAACATAATATAGTTTACCTCTCAGACCTATGGAGATGGAATAAATTTATGTCCAAAGAAGAACTGGAACTCTTAATTGAAAAACAGATAGATAACCTTGACTATATTAAGTTAAAAAGTTTTTGTACAAACAAAACCAATGCAGTCAAGATTAGGAGGGAAGCAATAAATTGGGAAATCATCTTTATATTTAAGGGTCCTGGCAGCTCTAAAATATAAAAAGAATTGTCTCATATTTATAAGAATTCAAGCCATTCTCCAATCGATAAATGGTCAAAGGATATGAACAGACAATTTTCAGAGGATGAAATTAAAACTATTTGTAGTCATATGAAAAGGTGCTCCAAATCACTATTGTTCAGAGAAATGCAAATTAAGACAACCCTGAGGTATCACTACACACCTGTCAGATTGGCTAAAATGACAGGAAAAGTTAATGTTGAAAGTTGATGGGGATGGGGGAAGGCTGGGATACTGATGCATTGTTGGTGGAGCTGTGAATGGATCCAGCCATTCTGGAGAGCAATTTGGAGCTATGCTCAAAATGTTATCAAACTGTGCATACCCTTTGACCCAGCAGCATTTCTATTGGGCTTATATCCCAAAGAAATCATAAAGGAAGGAAAGGGCCCCACATGTCCAAGAATGTTTGTGGCAGCCCTTTTTGTAGTGGCTAGAAAATGGAAAGTTTATAGATCTCCATCAGCTGGAGAATGGCTGAATAAATTATGGTATATGAATATTATGGAATATTATTGTTCCGTAAGAAATGGCCAGCAGGACAATTTCAGAGAGGCCTGGAGAGACTTGCATGAACTGATGCTGAGTGAAATGAGCAGAAGCAGGTGATCATTATATTTGGCAACAACAGTATTACATGATGATCAATTCTGATGGACATGGCTCTCTGTAACAAAGAATTGTCTCAAACCAGTTCCAATTGTTGACTGAAGAAAGCCATATACCCCCAGAGAGAGGGATGTGAAATGTGGACCACAACATAACATTGTCATACTCTCGATTGATGTTTGCTTACATTGTGTGTCCTTTATCTGATATGTCTTTTGTGTAGATATGATTTTTCTTGCACAACAATGATAAGTGTGGAAATATGTATACGCATATTTGATTTGTCAAGTATTTTAACATAATTAACATGTAGTGAATATCTTGCCATCTCAGGGAGGGGGGGAAGTAGTGGGGAAAAATTTGTCACAGAAAGCTATGTAAGGGTTAATGTTGAAGAATTACCCATACATATGTTTTGCAAATAAAATAAAATAATAAAAAAAGAATGATTGACTCAGTTTTAATCTCCACCATTAGTTCATTAATGATTCATCTCTTTACCACATCCCCTCCAATACTTGTAATTTTCCTTTTCTATTCTATTAGTCTACTGAATAGGAAGGAGGTAGTACCTCAGAATTATTTCAATTTCTATTTCTCCAGTTAATAGTGAGTTAGAGGATTTTTTCAATATGACTACATATAGCTTTGCTTAATTCATCTGAACACTAGTTATATCATTAGATGATTCATCAACTTAATAATCAATTTATTTTCATATATCTGCCTTACTATTCTATATGTTTGATAAATGAGGCCTTTATAATAGAAACAATTTTAAATATTTTTTCACAGTTTCAATTGCTATTTTTCACTCCATCCTATTCTTCACTTTAACCATATAATTCCTCAAAAGTTTTTGTTTCTAAATAAGATATTACCAATGAGATTACAGAAAGTCATCCCCAGGATAGTACACTATGACCAAGTAGGATTTATACCAGGGATGCAGGGCTGGTTCAATCTTAGGAAAACTATCAGCATAATTAATTATATTAATAACCAAATTAACAAAAACCATATGATTATCTCAATAGATGCAGAAAAAGCCTTTGATAAAATGATTTATTAGATATTAGAATTAAACAAATGGAATTTGATGAAATTATGACAAATCAATAAATAATAAAATAATTAATGAAATAAAGCAATTAAAAATGGAGATAATGTGAAATATTTCATTGGAAAAGTAAATAACTTGGAAAGTAGATGCAGGGGAGATAATATAAAAATCATTGCATTTCCTGAAAGACAAAATCATCATGATAATAACAAAAGAGCTGAGGCATCATCTTCCTAGAAATCAGTAGGGAAACCTATCCTGATAATCTAGAACCCAAGGATAAAATTAAAAGTACAAGAATTCTCTGTTTACCTTTTGAAAGAGATCCCAAGATGAAAACATCCAGGAATATCATAGCAAAATTCCAGAACTCTTAAATTAAAAAGAAAATACTTCAAGCAGCCAGAAAGAATTAAAATATCATAAAATTAAACTAAGAATAACCCAAAATTTACTTTAGATACTTCTATATTAAAGAATTGAAGGCCTTGGGATATTATATTCTGGAGAACAGTGGGAGTTAGAATTACAATAAAGAATCTCTTCACTAGAAAAAAACTGAGTATAATCCTTTGGAGGGGTAATGGATAGTCAATGAAAGAGGATTTTAAGCATACTTCACAAAATGATCTGGTTTTCAAATTTGGTTTTCAAATATAAGACTCAAAAGAAGCAGAAAAACCATAAGGGACTTAATAAGGTTAAACAATATACATTCCCATATAGGAAGATTAAACTAGTAACTCAAAAGAATGTTATTATTATTATGGCAATTAGAAGGAGTATGCATAGACAGAAATAACAGAGGGAGCTGAATATGAAAAGATGGCATCTAAAAATAAAGTTAAAGGGTGAGAGAAGAATGTACTAAGAGAAAAGGAGTAGGAGAGGTAGAATAATCTAAATTATCTTATGTAAAAAAATCAAGAAAAAGTTTTTCTACTGGAGGGAAAGTGGAGGGAAGAAACAGTGTGTCAGAAAATCTCTCTTTTAATTGAAACTATTTCCAGTCACATGAAAAGGTGCTCCAAGTCACTATTGATCAGAGAAATGCAAATTAAGACAACTCTGACATACCACTACACACTTGTCAGATTGGCTAAAATGACAGGAAATGATAATGATAATTGTTGGAGGGGATGTGGGAAAACTGGGACACTGATACATTGTTGGTGGAACTGTGAAAGGATCCAACCATTCTGGAGAGCAATTTGGAGCTATGCTCAAAAAGTTATCAAACTGTGCATAACCTTTGACCCAGCAGTGTTTCTACTGGGCCTATATCCCCAAGAGATTTTAAAGGAGGGAAAGGGACCCACATGTGCAAAAATGTTTTTGGCAGCCCTTTTTGTAGTGGCAAGAAACTGGAAACTGAAGGGATGCCCATCAATTGGAGAATGGCTGAAGAAATTATGGTATATGAATGTTATGGAATATTATTGTTCTGTAAGAAACGACCAACAGGAGGATTTCAGAGAGGCCTGGAGAGACTTGCATGAACTGATGCTGAGTGAAATCAGCAGAACCAGGAGAACATTATACACAGCAACAAGACTATACGATGATCAATTTGGATGGACATGGTTCTCTTCAACAATGATATGATTCAAACCAGTTGTTCAGCAATGAAGATAGTCGTATACATCCAGAGAGAGGCCTGAGGGAACTGAGTGCGAACCACAACACAGCATTTTAACACTTTGTGTGAATATTTCCATGCATTTTGTTTTCCTTCTTAGGTTGTTTTTTCTTCTTCTCTTTCTAGATCTGATGTTTCTTGTACAGTAAGATAACTGTATTGATATGTATACATGTACTGCATTTGTCATATAATTTATGCTATTTAGCATGTATTAGATTGCCTGAAATCTAGGGGTTGGGGGTGGGGGGAAGGAGGGGAAAAGCTCGGGAAAAAAAAAGTTTTTGCAAAGGTCAATGTTGAAAAATCACTCATATGTTTTGTAAATAAAAAGCTTTATATATTAAAAAAAAGATAATCTCTCTTTGAAATTGATTAAAATAAAGAATAACATACACACTCAACTGAGTATAGAAATCTACCTTAATCTACAGTGGAAAGAATTGGAAGAGGAATGTGAAAGGGTGTTGAGAGAAGGAAGAGAATATTGAAAGAGGGTTAGTTAGAAGAAACAATAACTTTTTTTTTTACTATAATAGCTTTTTATTTTTCTTTTTTTTAAATTAAAGCTTTTTATTTGTATAACGTATGTATGGGTAGTTCACCAGAATTGATCTTTACAAAGCTTTCCATTACAAATTTTACCCCCAGTCCCCTCCCCTCCCCTAGATGGCAGGAAGTCCACTACATGTTAATAATGTTGAAATGCTTGAGAAGTAATGCAAGAAAAATCCTATCTACAAGAAAAAAAAAGAATCAGAGAAAGGCAACACAATGAAAGCAAATGTCAATAGAGATCATGAAAATGTTACGTTTTGGTCCATATTTTCATATCCCTCTCTATGAGTGTATATGGTTTTCTTCAGTGAGCAATTGGAACTGGTTTGAGACAATTCTTTGTTGCAGAGAGCCATGTCCATCAGAATTGATCATCATGTAATACTGTTGTTGCTGTGTATAATGATCTCCTGGTTCTGCTCGTTTCACTCAGCATCAGTTCATGCAAGTCTCTCCAGGCCTCTCTGAAATCCTCCTGCTGGTCGTTTCTTACACAGAAATAATATTCCATAACATTCATATACCATAATTTATTCAGCCACTCTCCAATTGATGGGCATCCCTTCAGTTTCCAGTTTCTAGCCACTACAAAAAGGGCTGCCACAAACATGCTTGCACAGGTGGGTCCCTTTCCCTCCTCTAAGATCTCGTTGGGATATAGGCCCAGTAAAAACACTGCTGGGTCAAAGGGTATGCACAGTTTGATAAATTTTTGAGCACAGTTACACATTGCTCTCCAGAATGGTTGGATCCGTTCACAGTTCCACCAACAATGTATTAGTGTCCCAGTTTTCCCACATCCCCTCCAACATTCATCGTTATCTTTTCCTGTCATTTTAGCCAATCTGACAGGTGTGTAGTGGTATCTCAGAGTTGTCTTAATTTGCATTTCTCTGATCAATAGTGATTTGGAGCAACGTTCCATATGACCAAAGATGGTTTTAATTTCATCATCTGACAATTTTCTGTTTATATCCCTTGACTACTTACCTATTGAAGAGTGGCTTGAATTCTTATATGTATGAGACAATTCTCTATATATTTTAGAAATGAGGCATTTAGGGGCAGAGCCAAGATGGCGAAGTACAGACAGCATTCTCTGTAAGCTCTTGAGACCTTCCCTCAAACACAGACAAACTGAGCCTCTGAACTGGTTCTGGAGTGAGGGCATCACCAAACACTTGGACTACAACGCACTTCTATCAAATATCTACTTTGAAAGAACTTCTGAGGTCAGTTTTAGACGGGCAGGGGATCAAGCAGCTCCCAGTGCTGAGACGCCAGGGCGCAGCCGGGGTGCAAGTCCGGGGCTGGGACAGACCAGAGGATTTCAGGCTGCCAGGAAGTCCCTGGGAGACCCTTGGGCCACTTTGCTCTGCTTGCGGGCTGGTGCTTTGGCAGGTCTACCTTTGATAAAGGGTGGGTTGAGAGTAGCTGAAATGGTGGTCCTAGTGCGGATCTAGCCACATCAGCCCCAGACCGGAAGTCAACTCAGCAAACTGCCCCAGGGCAAATTGAAATCCCGCCTGCTGCTGCTGCCACTGCTGCTGCTGCTGCTGCTGCTGCTGCTGCTGAAGCTGCAGAATTCCCTCCTGTTAACTGATACCTCAGCTAAACATAATGAGCAAGAAGAAGAGAGCTCTCACCATAGACAGCTTTTATGGAGAGAAACTAGAGCAGTCCCCACATCCTGAGATTCTGAAAACAATCCCAGAAAAAGCCACAAAGGTGGACTTAAGCTGGTCTCCCTTTCAGAAGGTTTACCTGGCAGATTGCATAAAGAATCTCAAAAGAGAGCTAAAAGAAAATTGGGGAAATGAACTGAGAGCAGTGCAAAAAGGAAACATCGCCCTGCAACAGAGATGTGAAAAACTAGAAATGAGGCATTTATCAGAACCATTGAATGCAAAGATGATTTCCCAATTTGATGCTTCCCTCCTAATCTTGTCTGCATTTGTTTTGTTTGTACAGAAACTTTTTAACTGAAAATAATCAAAATTATCCATCTGGTGTTCAGTTAGGAGTTCCAGATCTTCTTTGGACATAAATTTATTCCATCTCCACAGGTCTGAGAGATAAAGTATATTACGTTCCTCTAACTTGCTTACAAATGTCCCTCTTTACATCTAGATCATGAACCCATTTAGATCTTATCTTGGTATGTGGTGTTAGGTATGGGTCTAGCCCTAATTTCTTCCACACTAGTTTCCAATTTTCCCAACAGTTTTTGCCGAATAGTGAGTATTTATCCCAAAAGCAGTGGTCTTTGTGTTTATCGAATACTAGATTGTTAAGGTTATTGCCTAGATTGTCCTGATATCCTATGCTGTCCCACTGATTGACTGCTCTATTTCTTAGCCAATACCAAATGGTTTTGATGACTACTGCTTTATAATATAGTTTTAGATCTGGTAGAGCAAGACCACCTTCATCTGCTTTTTTTTTTTCATTAATCCCCTTGAAATCCTTGATTTTTTGTTCTTCCAAATGAACTTTGCTACTATTTTTTCTAGATCTGTAAAATAATTTCTTGGGAGTTTGATTGGTATGGCACTAAATAAGTACATTAGTTTGGGTAGCATTGTCATTTGTATTATGTTCGCTCTGCCTATCCATGAGCACTTAAATGTTTTTCCAATTGATTAGGTTTGATTTTAATTTGTGGAAAGTGTTTTGTAGTTTAGTTCGTATAATTTCTGATTTTTGCTTGGCATATAGATTCCCAAATATTTTATCCTATCATCTGCTATTTGGAATGGAATTTCTTTTTGTATCTCTTGCTGCTGAATTTTGTTGGTAATATATAAAAATGCTGATGATTTATGTGGATTAATTTTGAATCCTGACACTTTGCTAAAGTTGTGAATTGTTTCTAGTAGTTTTTTAATTGAGTCTCTAGGATTCTCTAAGCATACCATCATGTCATCTGCAAAGAGTGATAATTTGGTTTCTTCATTACCTACTCTGATTCCTTTTATCTCTTTTTCTTCTCTCATTGCTAAAGCTAACATTTCTCATACAATTTTGAATAGTAATGGTGACGTGGGCAGCCTTGTTCCATTCCTGCTCTTATTGGGAATGGTTTTAGTTTGGCTCCATTACATATGATGCTTCCTGATGGTTTTAAATAGATGCTACTGATCATTTTAAGGAAAAGCCTATTTATTCCTATACTCTCTAGAATTTTTAATAGGAAAGGGTGTTGGATTTTAGCAAATGCTTTTTCTGCATCTATTGAGATAATTATATGGTTTTTGATAGTTTGGTTATTAATATAATTAATTATGCTGATAGTTTTCCTAATATTGAATCAGCTCTGCATCCCTGGTATAAATCCTACTTGGTCATAGTATACTATCCTGCAGAAGACTTTCTGTAATCTCATTGCTAATATCTTATTTAAAATTTCTGCATCAATATTCATTAGGGAAATTGGTCTATAGTTTTCTTTCTCTGTTTTCACCCTACCTGGTTTAGCTATCAGCACCATATCGGTCTCATAGAAAGAATTTGGCAGTATACCTTCTGTCCCTATTTTCTCAAATTATTTGTGTAGTATTGGAATTAATTGTTCTTTGAATGTTTGGTAGAATTCACATTTAAATCCATCTGGCCCTGGAGATTTTATCTTAGGGATTTGGTTAATAGCTTGTTCTATTTCTTTTTCTAATATGGGGCTATTTAAATAATTTATATCCTCTTCTGTTAACCTGGGCAATCTATATTTTTGTAGATATTCCTCCATTTCATTTAGATTATCAAACTTACTGGCATAAAGTTGGGCAAAGTTACTCCTAATTATTAATCTAATTTCCTCTTCATTATAGGAAAATTCTCCCTTATCATTCTTGAGACTAACAATTTGATTTTCCTTGTTCCTTTTTCTTATCAAATTAACTAAAGGGTTATCTATTGTGTTGTTTTTTTCACAAAAACAACTTAGTTTTATTTATTAATTGAATAGTTTTTTATTTTCAATCTTATTAATTTCTCCTTTTATTTTTTAGAATTTTCAATTTGGTATTTAATTGAGTGTTTTTAATTTGTCCTTTTTCTAGTTTTTTTTTTTAATAATAAGCCCAATTCATTGATCTTTTCTTACTCTATTTTATGCAAGTAAGCATCTAGAGATATAAAATTGCCCCTTATAACTGCTTTGGCCATATCCCACAAATTTTGGTATGTTGTCTCCTTATTTTCATTCTCCTGGATGAAATTATTGATTGTGTCTATGATTTGTATTTCACCCATTCATTTTTCAGGATTAGGTTATTTAATTTCCAATTAACTTTTGGTTTATTTTCTCATGTCCTTATGTTGCATGTGATTTTTATTGCATTATGATCTGAAAAAAGATGCATTTACTATTTCTGCCTTTCTGCATTTGATTTTAAGATTTTTATGCCCTAACACATGGTCAATTTTTGTATAGGTTCCATGGACTGCTGAGAAAAAAGTAAACTCCCTACTGTCTCCATTCAACTTTCTCCATAGATCTATCATACCTAACTTTTCTAAAAGTTGATTTATCTCCCTAGTTTCCTTCTTGTTTATTTTGTGGTTTATTTTATCTAATTCTGAGAGAGCACGGTTGAGATTCCCCACAAGTATAGTTTGGCTGTCTATTTCTTCTTGCATCTCTCTTAATTTCTCCCCTAGGAATCTGAATGCTATTGCACTTGGTGCGTATATATTTAGTATTGATATTGCTACATAATCTATGGTACCCTTTAATAAAATATAGTTTCCTTCCTTATCTCTTTTGATTAGATATGTCTTGCCTTTTACTTGATCTGAGATAAGGATTGCTACCCCTGCTTTTTTTTGTTCTCCTGAAGCATAATAGGTTCTGCTCCAGCCTTTTACTTTCATCCTATATGTGTCACTATGTTTTAGATATGTTTCTTGTAGGTAACATATTGTGGGATTCTGGTTTTTAATCCAGTCTGATATCCGTTTTCACTTTATGGGAGAGTTCATCCCATTCACATTCACAATTTGAATAACTAATTCTTTATTTCCTGCCATCTTATTTACCCAAGTTATCTTTTCCCCTTTCCTTTCTCCCTTCCCCCCTCTTCAGTACTTTGCTTTTGATGACCCCTTCTCCCAACCAATCCACCACCCTTTAGATCCCCTCCCCCTTTTTTTAACTCCTTTCCCCTTATTCTTCTATTTTCTCTTCTCATAGTTTATCCCTTTCTTTTTCCTCCTTTCCCTCCCACTTCCCTGTAGCTACAGGCAAGTTTCTATGTGAAGTCAAGTGTCTGATATACACTTTTAGAGCCCAACCTGATGAGAGTAAGATTTACACAATGCTCATCTCTCTCCCCTCTTTCTCTCAAATATATTAGGTTTTCTTTGCCTCTTCAAGAGATTTTACATTGTTTTTACCTCCTTTTTTTTAGATCTTATTTTACCACTTTTCCCCTCTTTTCCCCAGTATGACAGCCTTTCCCCCTTTAGTTTTCTTTTTCATATTATCAAAGTAATATTTAGTTAATTTACCCCAAACTTTAATTATCCCCATAGTAGAAATAAAGTTCTCAAGAGTCCTTTCCTTTCTACCTTTTTATGTTTCTCTTGAATTCTGTGTTTGGAGGTCAAATTTTTATTCAGATCTGGTCTTTTCATTAGAAATAGGTGAAATTCACCTATATCATTGAATGACCATCTTCTTCCCTGGAGGATAATGCTCATTCTACCTGGATAGGTTATTCTTGGCTGTAATCCAAGTTCCTTTGCTTTTTGGAATATCTGGTTCCAAGCCCTGCGATCCTTCAATATGGAGGCTGACAGATCGTGTGTGATTGTAATTATTGATCCTCAGTATTTGAATTGTTTCTTTCTAGCTGCTAACAGAATCTTTTCCTTGGGGCTATAGTTCTGAAATTTAGCCACAATATTCCTTGGAGTTTTAATTTTGGGTTCTCTTTCAGGAGGTGATCAGTGAATTCTTTCAATGGTGATTTTGCCTTCTGATTTTACAATCTCAGGACAGTTTTCTTTCAGGATTTCCTGGAAAATAGTGTTTAGATTCTTTTTTTCATCATGACATTCAGGAAGTCCAATTAGATTTTCTCTCCTAGATCTATTTTCCAAGTCATATGTTTTTCCCAGGAGATATTTCATATTTTCTTCTAATTTTTCATTTTTTTTGTTTTTTTTTTGACTGATTCTTTAAGTATTATTGAATCATTTACTTGCATTTTTTCAATTCTTATTTTTAAAGTGTTTTTTTTTTCTTCAATTACCTTTTTAAGCTCCTTTTGTAACTGGCCAATTGAATTCTTTTGTTCATTGCACTCTTTATCCACTTCACTAATTTTATTTTTCAATAATTTGGTGTCTTTTTCATATCTCTTTTGCAGGGCATCATATCCTTCTTATAATGATTTCAGTTTATTTTCCTATTTATCCTCCAGCTCTCTTATGACGTTCTTTATGGAGTCTTCCAGAAAGGCCTTTTGAAAAGGGAACCAGTGATGGTCCTTCATAACTTCCTTTGGAGTTTTGTCTAAAGGAACCTCAGGATCTGAGGTCATCCCTTCTTTCTCTTGATAAAATCTGTCTATGGTGAGAGCTCTCTTTCACATCTTAAATTTTTTTAGACAGTGTGGATGTCTCTTTTAGGCTCAGAAAAAATTTTTGCCCTGGGGCAATTCAGCTGATTAACTTAAGGTGCTGGGCTGGTGGGGGCTAGGACTAAATCAGGATTACTCCTTAAACAAGTCAAATCTGCCAGAACACTTGTTCACAATCAGGGCAGAGTGTCCGAAGTGCCTCAGATAAAATCCAGGTGTTTGGAGTTTGAAGTGTGGTGTTTCTGCCACAATGAGCTGAGCTGAGTCCCACCCTCAGTTCCGGCCTACACCCAAGTCCCCTGTTTATCCCTCTTTCTGAGTTAGACAAACCTGATATGAAGTTCTTCAGAAAGCTGTCCAAATATTTCTGGATTTGTTGACTTGAAGATCAGTTCAGAGGCTTATTTTATTGTTGTTTTGAGAGAAGATCGGAGGAGGACGCAGAGAGTCAAGTTTTCACTCTGCCATCTTGGCTCCACCACCCGGAAGTCAGAAGTGGAACTCTTAATTGAATATATAAAGTTGAAAAGTCTTTGTACAAATACAACTAATGCAGACAAGATTAGGAGGGAAGCAATAAATTGGGAAATCATCTTTACATTTAAGGGTTTCTGATAAAGGTCTCATTTCTAAAATATATGGAGAATTGACTCATATTTGTAAGAATTCAAGCCACTCTCCAATCGATAAATGGTCAAAGGATATGGACAGACAATTTTCAGATGATGAAATTAAAACTATTTCTAGTCATATGAAAAGGTGCTCCAAATCAGAATTTATCAGATAAATGAAAATTAAGACAACTCTGAGATACTACTACATACCTGCCAGATTGGCTAAGATGACAGGAAAAGATAATTAGGAATGTTGGAGGGGATGTGAGAAAAGTTGCACACTGATACATTGTTGGTAGAATTAAGAATGGATCCAACCATTCTGGAGAGCAATTTGGAACTATGCTCAAAAGTTATCAAACTGTGCCTACCCTTTGACTCAGCAGTGTTTCTACTGGGGCTATATCCCAAAGAGATCTTAAAGAAACGAAAGGGATCCACACATGCAAAAATGTTTGTGTCATGCAATTATATTTTTCTGGAAAATATATCCAGTGGGATGATTTCAGAGAGGCCTGGAGAGACTAGCACGAGCTGATGCTAAGTGAAATGAGTAGAACCAGGAGATCAATATACACAGGCACCAACAAGATTATATGATGATCAGTTCTGATGGACATGGTTTTCTTCAACAATGAGATGTTTCAAACCAGTTCCAGTTGTTCAATGATGAAGAAAGCCATATACACCCAGGGAGAAGCCTGTGGGATCTGACTGTGGACTACAACATAACATTTTCATGTTCTCTATTGATGTTGGCTTGCATTAGGTTTTCCTTCTCAGGTTTTTTTTTCTTGTAAATACAAATTTTCTTGTACAGCAAGATAACTGTATAAATATGTATACACATAAAAAAGAAATATATTTTTCCTCATCCTGACACTGTCCCCAGGACTGTAGCCTGGATCTAAGAATGGGAAAAACAACAGTGGTCTGTCTCATTGCTATCAAAGAGACATTTATAAATGCCCTCTGAGTAGCTGGTTGACCCATGTACTTATGTTCTGAGAGCTTCAGCTGCCTCTGGTTATTTAATGATTTTCGAGATCTGCAGAGTGATCTGATTTTCACTGGGCTGTGCTCCACTCTCACTTAGTTGTGACAGACCTTACCTACCAACTTTTTAAATTGCCTTTGGCTGGAAAATTATTTCACTTTTTTAAGTTTTCCAGGAATTTTTATGACATTATTTCAAGATGTTCCTTGGGTTTGTGAGAGAGCACAGTCTAGTCATTGTCTTTTCTCCATCTTCTTGGCTCTACTTCACTTTGTCTTCACAAATCTTCAATTATAATTTTAAAAATTATCTTATTGAACTGTTCTCAGAATTTGTGTTTTGAAGATTTTCCAGATTTAATGTTTAGAATTTTTGGTTTGGGAAACTCTTTCAAAGTTTAATTAGTTTTATTTTCAATGCATTTGTTGTGTGCACAAAATCAAACCTAAGAGTAAAAATAAATACTCATACTAACTGTGGGAGAAATGGGAGAAATATATTCTCTTTGACTTCATATGGTAGAAAACTTTCCAAAATAAATCTACAAAAGAACAGGAACTATATTGGTTAAAAAAGCCTGTATTTTTATTATGCTTAAGCATAGCTTCAGATCTCAGACAAAAAGAATTTAAAAAGCTGAATGCTAATTAGAATTCTAACAAAGCCTCTTTTAAACCAAATACATCAAAGTTACAGAGATTAATTCTTACATATATATATATATATATATATATATACATATATATCACAATCTTGTACATTCTTCTTAGAATAAAAAGAATAGGGAAAACAATAATCACATGCTCCTTTCAGTGTCATAAAATGTAAACAAAATAGTTAGGCATAATCTCCCACATTACCCAGAGACAAAAGTAGTTGAACAGATGGTTTGATCTATCAGGTAAAAAGCCTCTCAACTAGCAGGAAGAGCCTTTACTTTCAGTTAACATTATTCCTCCCTCAGCAAGATTTTAATTCACTGAGATTAGTATTAAAAGAAGACAGGAATTTAGTTAACCTAAAGTTGCAGGGGAAAAAGCCCAGTGACCCAATAATGAAAATTAATGAAAGTTATAACATAACTAACATAACCATATCATAGACATAACCCATAATGTATCTAATTCACAAATTCATTAAGATTCAGTATAAATTTATCAATTATAAGCAGAGGTAAAATAAAATTCTATGATCATAGATTTGGAAGGAATTTCAGAAATTAACTATTCATCTTGTAGAGAAAATGGTTCACACCCTCAGCGCTTTTAGCAAAGGGTCTTTGTGCCTACATGATTCTTGGTTTCAATCCTGACTCAAATTATCAGTAATTTTTTTTCATCCTTCTCAAGTCACTTATCCTTTCTCTTAATTAGGCTATGGATTTGATATCCATTAATATTTCTTCCTGGCTTTAAACTTTAATGCTTTTGAGTTATGAAACATTGTACTTCATTTATTATGGGTTTAGAGAATGACTATTTTAATCACTATTTATGTTGTTTCATTTAAGTAAATGTTATTGTTCTGTGTCTCATATATCTAACAATAAAGTTCTTTCCTTGATGATGGGATCATGAGGTAAAGTTTAAAGAGTCATTACCTCAAAATTGTTATAGGAACTTGTGAGTAGAATAGAAGTGTGTTAACTCTGGAAGAGCTTACTAATAATTTATTTACATAACACAATCTTTGGATTATTGCAGTAGAGAAATGCAGAGGTCTTCAATTAGAATTTTTTTTTAAAAATGTATTAGTGTTGACAAGCCAGGATTACTAGATAACATTTTCTCATTTCATTTTGAAAGATGACATGACATTTAAATGAATTATAACAATATGAAAACAATAAGTAGGTTCTCAAGCTATATTAATAAAAAAACTAGTGCTCAGAGAGGTTATAACAGTAAGTGGAACACTATTTCAAGTTGTGGATTTGACTTTTTAGCTTGGATTTTAGAAAACAAGAATGTATTCACAGAATAGTTGTTATCATGATTTAGAATTTAAACAACTAAATTTAAGAGCTGGTTTAGAGCTAAATTTGTGATAAAAGAGCGTAAGTTTATATTCTGGCTCTCATATTCAATATTAAGGTTATTTTGGGCAATTCAAGCTTAAGACTCTGTTTCCTCATATATAAAATGAGATGTTTGGATTTGTGCTCTAAAATCCTTTTTAGTATAAATCTGTGATTCCATGATCTTATATACCACATTATTAAAGAAGAAAAAAATTGCTGGAAACATTATTACCATATTCATATATCTGGGGGGGGGGGGGGGCTGGAAGAAATTGGTAGACTTGCTTTTCACAGTTTCCAAAATCAAAACTGGGCAATTAGGTGGAAATTTAAAGTCAAAGTATGTGAGGTGTAAAAACTTCCTAAGAAGTAGTTAATTATTTACATAGTGCTTTAAAATTTTCAAAATGCTTTACATATATTTTCTAATTTGAGCTGTAAAATTACATTGTGAGAAAATTGCTAATATTATCCACATTTTCCCGAATTAAAAACTGAGACTTAACATTGTTAAGTAAAAGGATCAGACATATATAGCAAATAAGTATGTGAGGCAGGATTTGAAATTTAATCTTATTGATTTTAAGTCTAACTCTATCCACATCTATCTGCTATGCAAAAATATAGTAAGTGGACTTTTGTGGTACTAAACTGTCATTTGAATTCTTCAATTAGGGTCTAAACAATCACTGTTGAGTGGAGTGATGCTTTCAGTGGTCACTTGTGAGGAGCTAGACTAAATGACCTGCCTTACTCCTCATATACATATATACATACACACACACACACACACACACACACACACATATATATATATATATATATATATATGCATATATATATATATATAATGAATCCTATTTTAATTGATGCTCTGAGAAGACAGTGAGGAAAGTGGTTATTATGACTATGTTCCCTGTTACTTTGTAAATCTCATGAACTGAATGTCACTAGATTAGTGATCCATCACAAAAGTGATAATAATAATAATGTAACAATTTTTTACCTTAAAAGGCATTTCCCTTAAGAAGTTAAATATTTAAACTCAATCCTCCATTCAAACAACTAGTTATGTTAGTGAAAGGAAAATATAATTTTAGTCAATTTTTAAAGAAAATAGTCAATCGTGGATTTGAAGCAAACACAGATTATTTGAAACTATTAAGATTGAAAATGATAAACCTCCGATATTTTGAGATTCAGACAACACAATTTTTGATTATCATTAGTATTATCAAGTTGAATTCTAAACATAGTATTTCTACCCAATAAGTTTATCTCTCATGTGTCACTGGGATTAGTCCTAAGTATCTCTTTTCCATCTTTGGGAGAACAATATTGATTACACAGCATGGATTCGAATTCTAGACTCATATATTTGTGGGTTCCTAGGCTCCCAGATTCATTTAAAACTCACTTTCCTGATTTTTAAAAATGTATAAGATTTGTATTTTCAATTCCTCTGCCTAAAATAAAATACACGCAGAACTAAATAATTTTCATAATGCCCCAGTTTGGCTAGCTTATAAGGAAGGAACTAAGGTCATTGTCTTTACAGGGTAGCTTACTAAAGGCAAGCTAAGAACATATATTCATAAAAAATTAAGAAGAGTTTGAGGCCTATAGAGATCTTTTGAAAGCACCTCAAATTCTGGATGTGCATTTGTCTTCAGTCAAAGATGTAGTTGTTTACCATATGATTGGCAGATTGAAATCAAGCATAGAATATCAATACATCTTCCAAAATCTGTCCAAAGCATTACATTACATATTATTACAGTTTTCCTGGAAAAAGGTGCCTCATATTCTTCCATTTGTAGAAATATAACAATAGAACTTTGTAATGTGCTAAAGATCTTACCAAGGTCCTCCAAAATATGTCAACACCCGCTTTAATACTGAATACAGAGGTAAGTACATAGGAATGAGGTAAAAGTCTACTCAAGAAAACATCATTAAAGATAAGAGAATCAAAGGGAAGAAAAATTCATAGACTAATCAAAAAAATTTGCCTATGTGTCAAAAATATCATGCCTTGACTTCAAGGAGAGAATCTAAAGGTGCCAGGGATAATAGATATTTAATAAGACTACAAAATAGTAATTTTGATTCTGCCTTAACAAACAAGAAATTATTGGTCACAGATATAACAGTCATTTCAGGAGCAACAGTTTATATGCAGTCAAATCACCTAGATCAATTGAAGGTATTGGCAAAGATGTAGATGAAGTGTAAGATTCAGAGTGGAGCTTAAAATGCAAGCACACATGAAGCTCCAAAAGAATCTATGACAATAATCCTATGACGAAGATGTTTTTTTTTTAATACAAGAAGGAAATAGATAACATTCAAGATATTGATTCAACTACTACTTTTAAAAATATAACAAATGTAATGCAATAATTAAAATGTTTCTATCAACTTAATCTGACAACACACAGATATAATTGCCAAATGGAAACATTATAGACAAGTGCAGTGTTTATGTTGTTGATGTTCTCCTTTGTATTATATCACATTGTGCAATAAAAATTAGGCTTTTAATAAATGCCTACTTAAAAACTCCAAACAAATGAACAAAAAGTAAACCTCTGTGTTGTCTCCAGCATATGTGCTAAACTAATGCAAGATTCTAAGACATAAACAAATACAGGAATAATTTTCTGAATGATCTAAAAAGTATAAATCTTTGATAAGAATTAATATCGGGGGGTGGAGCCAAGATGGCGAACTGCAGACAGCTTTCTCTGTGAACTCCTGAGACCTTCCCTCAGACCCAGAAAAAGTGAGCCTTCAAACTGGTTTTGGAGTGAGGGCTCCACCAAACATTTGGACTACAACGCACTTCTATCAAAAATCTACCTTGAAAGTACTCCAGAGAAGGTTAGCCTCAGGGGAAATCGGCTGCTGGTAGCACTCAGACTCCAGCCGGGGTGGAAGTCAGGGCTGCGAGAGAGGGGCGGATTTTAGGAACCCAGGAAGCCCCTGGGAGACACCTGGGCCACTTTGCTCTGCTTGCGGGCAGGTGCTTTGGCAGATCTGCCTTTGGTAAAGGGTGGATCGAGAGCAGCTGAAAATGTGGTCCTAGTGCGAATCTAGCACGACCAGCCTCAGACCGGAAGTCAACTCGGCAAACTGCCCCAGGGCAAATAAAAATTGTTGCAGTATTTTCTGCTGGTGAAAGATATCCCAACTTTAAATCATGAGCAAGAAGGACAAGAGAGCTCTAACCATAGAAAGCTTTTATGGAGAAAAAATAGAACAATCCCCAAATCCTGACATTATGAAAACAATCCCAGATGAAGCCAAAAAGGCAGACTTAAATTGGTCTCCCATTCAGAAGGCTTACCTGGAAGATTGCATTAAGAATCTCAAAAGAGAGCTAGAA
This sequence comes from Myrmecobius fasciatus, assembly GCA_023553655.1. Classification (NCBI taxonomy): domain Eukaryota; kingdom Metazoa; phylum Chordata; class Mammalia; order Dasyuromorphia; family Myrmecobiidae; genus Myrmecobius; species Myrmecobius fasciatus. Next base: position 23,867 of record JAJPUD010020134.1, read on the forward strand.
GAAGAATGGGGAAATAAATTGAGATCAGGGCAACAGAAATATCAAAAACTGGAAAATAGGACTGGTAAATTGGAAAAAGAAAACAGTTCACTGAAAAACAAAATTGGTGAATTGGAAAAAATCACCAATTCACTGGAAAATAAAAATGGTGAACTGAAAAACAAAATTGGTGAATTGGAAAAAGACAACAATTCACTGAAAAACAAAATTGGTGAATTGGAAAAAGACAAAAATTCACTGAAAAATAAAACTGGCAAAATGGAAAAAGAATGCATTGAATCAAGAAATTCAATTGGCCAGCTACAAAAGGAGCTAAAAAAGATACCTGAAGGAAACAATACATTAAAAATTAAAATTGAACAAATAGAAGTAAATGACTCAATAAGACATCAAGAATCAGTCAAACAAAAACAAAAAAAAATGAAAAAATAGAAGAAAATATGAAATATCTCCCAGGAAAAACAACTGATGTGGAAAACAGATCCAGGAGAGACAATTTAAGGATTATTGGACTCCCTGAAAGCCACGATGAAAAAAAGAACCTGGATACTATCTTCCGGGAAATCATGAAAGAGAATTGCCCTGAGGTTTTAGAATCAGAAGGCAAAATTGGCATTGGAAGAATTCACCGATCACCTCCAGAAAGAGACCCCAAAATTAAAACCCCAAAGAATATCGTGGCCAAATTTCAGGATTATCGCACCAAGGAAAAGATATTACAAGCAGCTAGAAAGAAACAGTTCAAATACCGAGGAACTGTCATTAGAATTACACAGGATCTGTCAGCTTCCACTTTAAAGGATCGAAGGGCCTGGAATCAGATATTCCGAAAGGCAAAAGAACTTGGATTACAGTCATGAATAAGTTATCCAGCTAGAATGAGCATCATCCTCCAGGGAAGAAGATGGTCATTCAATGATACAGGAGAATTTCAACTATTTCTAATGAAAAGACCAGATCTGAACAAAAAATTTGACCTCCAAATAGAGAACTCAAGAGAAGCATAAAAAGGTAAAAAGGAAAACTCTTGAGAACTATATTCCTACTATAGGTATCCTTAAAGAATGGCAGTATAATTTGATTTTTCTTTGATAATAATGGAAAATAAATTAGAGGTGGAAGGGATACCATACTGAAAAAGAAAAAGGGGGAGGGGGGAAAGGAGGCAAAATAAAGTAAAAATAAAGGAGGTAACATAAGGCAAAATCTCATAAAGAGACATAGAAGATCTAATATAATTGAGGGAAAGAAGGGAGGGCGATGAGTATTGTGTAAACCTTACTCTCATTAGATTGGACTCTAAGAGAGTATATCAGACACATTTGGCTTCAAAGAAAGGCCTGACCCTCCTTGTAGGAAGGTAGGAGGGAGGGGAGAAAAGGAAAGGGATAAACTAATAGAA
>JAJPUD010020135.1:0-25268 GCA_023553655.1 Myrmecobius fasciatus
TCTCTCTCTCTCTCTCTCTCTCTCTCTCTCTCTCTCTCTCTCTCTCTTTGCATATATCCTTATGAATCGTGCTGGGAGAGAAAATCAGAACAAAAGTGGGCAAAACACGAGAGAAAAGTATGATACTGAAACAATATCTCCTCAGAAGGAGCTGATATTCTAAGGAGATGGGTAAGTCACAACTTACTATCTGTGGGACTTCTGTCCACTTCTCTATGTCTCAGTTGGAGCATTATAATAACATCTGCCTCCCAGGATTTTGGGAGGAAACAATAAAGTCATGTGTAAAGTGCTTTGCCAACCTTAAAGAGATCTGAAGCCATTGTTGTTAAGAAGGGCATAGAAAACCAGGTGTAGCGCCAGGACAGTTACATAGATATGTCTCAGCCTCAGTTTCCTCATCTGAAGGATGGAGCTAATAATGTCTATTTTCCTGACAAGCTTGGATGAGCTGCTGCCTGGCCAACCCTGGACACACCTCCATTCTCACGATGACAGGCCATTCCAGTGGCCAATGAGTCACAGCCTCTGCCAGACTTTACTGATTTCCAAAAAGTTGCCTCCCATTGGACCTCAAGCGACACAGAAGAAAGATCGTTCCCTCCTTACAGAGAAGGAAACAAGCTTAGAAGATGAAACTGTCTTGAGGCAGCTGAATGGGTAGTGGGAAGAGGGCTGGGCCTGAGGTCCGGAAGACCTGAATTGAAATCCTACCTCAGGTGTTTCCCAGTTGGGTGATTCTACTCACACCCCTCAGTCTATTTTCTCATCCGTAAATGGGGACCATAATAGCTCTTGCCTCTTACAGGATTGATGTGTGAGAGAACATGCTATCTGACAATTCCTGCCATTTTCACTGACTCTCCTGTGTGTCAGGATTTCTCTCCCTAGTCTTTCCCTTTCTTTCTTCTCCTCCTCCTTCCTCCTTCCTCTTCCCTTTCTTTTTCTTCTCCCCTCCTTCTCCTCCCTTTCTATCTTCTCTTCTTCCTCCTCCTTCTCTTCCTCCTCCTCCTTTCCCCCTCCCTCCTTTCCTTCCCTCTTTCTTCTCCTCTTCCTCTTCCTTCCCGTTTCCCTTCTCCTCCTTCCCCTTTTTTCCTTCTCTCCTCTTCCCTCTTTTCCTCCTTCTCTTGCTCTCTTTCTCGCTTCTTTTTTTTCCCTAGCTTTCCTGGCCATCTTCAAGTCTCGCCCTCTGAGAGAAGCCTTCTGCAGCACCCCTTTAATGTCCTCCCTCCCGTTTCCTGTCAGAGCCGGCTAGTACTGGCTTGGGAGAGCCCACGATTAAATTTTCAGTGCCAGCATTTACACCTTAGAAATCCGAAAACGCTACAAAAGATTCGATCTGGATTGTTTAGAATGAAGAAAATAACGCTAATAGAGATCACACTTAAGAGTGTGTCTGTCGAGTGAACGCATTTTCTAGGAGCCGGGTGTTAAACACTTTCCAGTACACCTTTACTTCCCTCTAAGGTTGTTCCCAATTGATCCCGTCTCTCACTCTAGCTCCCACGTGGCCTCCTCGTAGACTTGGAGTTCCGGAGACCCGGGACTGTGGAAGCTTTTCTCCGTGACCCCCAGCCCACGGGAGGCCCCCAATCAACGCCTAGGGATGAATAACGGGGGGGGGGCGGGGTGCCCACTGGCCCCCAGCTCTCCAGCCCGTGGTTCCAGGGCCATCCCAGCGAGGCGGCTCCGATCCTTGCTCCACCCCCGGCCAGGGCCGGACCCTCCCCAGCTGGGCGGGGCGGAGGAGGAAGAGGAGGAGGAGGAAGGGAAAGAGGAAGGGAAGGGAAAGAGGAAGGGAAGGAAGAAGGGAAGGAAAAAGGAGGAAGGAGAGGAGGAGGAAGGGGAGGAGAGCGCGCGCAGCTGGCAGAGGAGCCCCCAGAGGCGCCGGGGACTAGGGCTGGAGGGCGTCGGCCTCTAACCCGTGACTGTGGCCGAGCGGCGCCATGCAGCCCGGGCCTTCCGTGCTGGTGGCCAGCAGGTGAATGGGGCGGGGTGGGGGAGGGGAGAGGGGCGGGGACCTTGTCTTGGAAAGCTGGGGGTGGGGGGAAGGTCCATCCATTCCTCCCCGGAGGCCCTTCTCCGGGCCCCAGATCCTGAGCCCCAGGGACGCCAGCCTGAACAGAATCCCCCCACTTCTCCGAAGCGGGAACTGAGGCCGGGAGAAGGGCCCCCAGCCTGCCGGACTCTGTCCTGGTCGGGAGGAGGGTGCCTTTCGTTCTGAGGCCTCCTCCTTGTCCTCCCCTGTAAAATGGGGACTAAGCTGCCTCCTGCCACCCACTCCCCCGGGGCGAGCTTTGGCCCTGCTCGCCTGCGGCCTGATTGCCTGCTGGGTGCTCCCTAAGGTAGCAGAGGCCCCTGGGCTCTCCCCGGGGAATTTCGGGGGGGGGGGGAGAAGGCACCCTCTCAAGGCCGCGCTTTTGGGTCCTTCTTTTCATTTGCTTCTGCCAGAAAAAGAGGAGGAAGGAGGGAAGGAAGGAAGGAAAGAAAGAAGGAAGGAAGGAAAGGAAGGAAGGAAGGAGGGAAGGAAAAGAAGGAAGGAGAGGAGGAGGAAGGAAGAAGGAAGGAAAAAGAGCTCCCCTTTCTCTAGTGTTTTTTTCCTGCTTTCTCATCAACACCCCCATTTTACAGAGAAGACTAAGGCCCATAAAAGCCCCAAATTCAGACAGCAAGTCAAGGCAGAGCTGCCAAGGGCACCCAGGACTCCCTCCTGGAAACCTGAGACTCCTTGTGGGAACCACAAGATTGCCCCACCACCATCACCAACTCAGGGATGAGGTTGCAGGTTTGGCTTGGCTGGGCATCTTGTCTGATGTTGACAGCTGGGCTAGGGAGGTGGGGTGAGTCCCAGAGAAGCTGGAGAGACGGAGAGACAAAATGAAGGTTCCAATCAAGTCCAGTCAGGTGATCAGGTGGCCAAGCCAGGACTCAGAAGGACATTTAGCTGCGGGATTTTGGGGAAGTCCCTCACCCTCTCTTTGCCTCAGTTTGTCAGTTGTAAAATGGGGCTCCACCAGAGAAGGGAAGATCCAGCCACTCCTGTGTTCTTGCCAAGAAAACTTCATAGACAATGTCCATGGGGAGTTGGGCATAAGTGAACTAGAAGTCCAGATTTAGGGGTGGCTAGGTGGCGAAGTGGATAGAGCACCAGCTCTGAAGTCAGGAGGATCTGAGTTCAAATCTGGTCCCAGACACTTAACATTTCCTGGCTATGTTGTGATCCTGGGCAAGTCACTTAACCCCCAATTGCCTCAGGGGAAAAAAAGTCTTGATGTATTTGGGGCTGCTGCTGTCAGGGTTTTTGGTGGGTGGCAGATAGGGGCTGAGTGAACTTGAGGGGGGGGAGAGTGAGATGGGACCAGGAAAGTCAGCCATATTTTGGTTTCTTCACCTCAGCCCAGGGAGGGAAAGGTCTGCCGAGACTGGAGAGAGGGGCCTCTGAGGCTGTGGCTTGGGAGTGGGGAGGGGGGAGAAACCGAGTCTTTAAGGGAAAGGAAAGGATTTAAGATAAAAGCTGGTGGCTGCTGGTGGAACCGGCCTTCCTGGAGGGCATGGGGGAGGGCCCAGAGCTTTAGTGGGGAAAGTTGGGGGAGAGGGAGTTAAGAGGGATGTCCCTAAGGGAGGGAATGAGAATGGGGCCAGATATTCCAAATCACTGGGAGGAGGCGGGTTACTCCTTGAGAAATGCAGCACCTCGGGATCTCTATGGCAGCTCCTTCCTGAGGCCAGAAGGCTTTTGAGCAGGGAGGAGGGCTTCCACTATTTGGAAGGCAGATGGGTAGTCAAGTGGGTGTATCAGCTCCCAGATACCACTGACCCCTCCCATCAGGAGGCTGACTTGGAGTCCCAAGAGCTGAGTTCCAAATCTACCTCACACTGCTGCCAGCTTCGGGATCCTGGGCCTCCCTCGGCCTCCATCACTGAGGCTGCAAAATCAGGTTGATTGATGTAGTATCCACCCACCTGAGCCCCCGAGAGGAGGCAGGGGGCCAGGACAGTGAGCTTCCACTGCTGAGCTCCATCAGGGCAAGACTTGGCCTCCTTGTATCTGCCTCCCCACGATGTGGTCCACAGTGAGCACTTAATAAGTGTGTGTGAAGGGAGTGACTGGCAGGGAGAGGGCACCCCACTAGCCCGTGGTCCCAGGCCGCTGCTGCCCCCTCCTCATCCTGCCCTTCTCCATGTAGGCAAGTTCAGAATGCTCACACCGGCTTGGACCTCTCGGTCCCCACGTACCAGGAGGTCCGGGGGAAGATGATGTCTGGCCACGTGGAATACCAGATCGTGGGGGTGACCTGGCTGCCCGCCTTCAAGTCGGCCAAGCACAGAGCGGAGGATGTCGTGCAGTTCATGGTGAGAGCCATCAGGCGGGGGTCTGGTTCTGACTGTGGGGGGAGGGGAAGAAGGGGAGAGGCTGCTCTCAGGGACTTCAGGCAGAAGTTGGAGGGTGCTTTTCTGTTTCGGTGTGGTTCAGGGCAGGGGGCTCGCTCCGTGATCCCAGGAGCCTTCTGGGACCCTTCCCAGTCAGTCCTGAGAGCCTGCCATTGTAGTTCAGGTGAGAGGTGGTGATGAGGGGCCCCCATTCATCTGGCCATTCAACTTGCAAGCACTGATTAGGCACCTGCTGTGTGCCAAGCTCTGTGTTCAATGCTGGGGAGCCAGAGAAAACTGAAGCATGGGGCTCTATCCAACCAGGAGGCCAGTGGAGTTGCTCTACCAAGATATCTGTCTTGTGTAGTGGGGGGGATAGGGAAGAGGGGGGAAGCACACTGCCTAGATCTCTTCACCCCAGCATTTCACAGAATTCTAGATGGGCAGTGGGGAGGGCTATAACAGGCACCTTTGTTTTAGAACTGGTACTTGGGCTCTGTCTCCCTCCCCCCCTCCCCCAGTACTCCAAGCTACCCAGAGATGTTATCAGGACCTTTAAGTGGCTCCTGACTGCCTGTTCTGGGAGAATCCCCCCGATGGTCTTGGGTCTCCAAGTCTCTGGTCAGCTCAGCATCTCTGGGCCACCTCCATGCCAGGTAGCGTGGGAGCAGGGTAATGACTGGGGGCAGGAGGAGCTAGAGCAGTGGGAGGGCATCCTCACATCCTCCAAACCCCAGACATGGCAGACTCTGGGCTGAAGTATCCACCCCACTGGCACATGGGAACCCAGGCTAGAGCTCAGTCTCCTGATCTCCCTGGCATTGGTGCTGCTGTCAACTATACCAGAGCCAATGGTCATGATTACCCCCAAGGACTATCTTCTGCCTCTCCCTGGGAAGGCTAACACTCCTATTTTACCAAAGGGGAGACTGAGGCTGGATTCTCCTAAGGTCTTCCAGCTAGGAAGAGTCAGAAAGTAGATCTTAAACCCTGGCTCCTCTCTCCCAGGCTAGCCCTGCTCTGTCCACACCTGACTGGATTCATTGTGAACATTAGCTTCAGGAAAACCCATAAACCCAGTTCTGGGGCCTTCTGCTTAATCAATCACAGCCCTTCTCTCACTGAGCCCTCTCCATAGCCCTTCCAGCACTGGCGGCTAAGAAAAAAGCAGTCAGAGCCAAGGAGCATGAGTGCAAATTCTCCCATAGCCACTTACTGCCTTCATACCTTTGCCCAGGCAAGGGGCCTAGTTTTTGGATGCGAGAACTTTTGAGGTTCCTTTTAGCTTTAATCCTATGAGTCCGTGAAGGAAGCAGGAAAGACATTACTAGCCTACTTAACATGTAGGAACACTGAGGTCCAGGGGAATTAATCAGAACTATAGAACTGATTAGAATGGAAAGGTCTTTGGCCATCAACTGGTCCCATTTTACAGAGGAAGAAATTGAGATCTAGAGAGGGCAAGAGTCAAAAGTAGAGTCAGATCTTCTTCAGATTGCAATCCCAGGGCATCTTCCACTGCCCCACACTGCCTGCCTCAATGGCTTCATGGGAGGGAACTGAAGATGGACAAAACAACTCCCTCAAGACCTTTCAGCTTCAAAGCTCTGGAGTCAGATCAAGAGCCCAGATTTCCAGATTTTTTCAGTTCTCTGTCCTTCACCCTGTGCTCCTGTGGTTGAGGATCTGCATCATCTGGAGTGTTTTGTGTCAGGGTTGTGTGTATCTGGGGGGTAGCAAAGCATGCAAGGAAAGACCCGACAGAGGGTATAGACTCATAGCTCAACTCTGTGTGTTTAAATTTTTTTTCCTAGTTTTTTCCCCAATTGCATGTAAAAACAATTTTAATATTAATCTTTAAAAATTTTGAGTTCCCAGTTTTCTGCCTCCTTCCGTTCCTCCCTTCCTAAAATAGTAAGCAATTTGATATAGATTATACATGTGCAGTAATGCAAAACATTTCCATATTAGTCATGCTGTGAAAGAAAACAGGTCAAAAATACAAAGAATAAAGTAGCATCCATTGATCTGCACTCAGACTCCATCAGCAGTTCTTTCTCTGGAGGTAAATTCTATTTTTTCTTCAGCAGTCCCTAGGAATTGTCTTAGATCATTGTGCTACTGAGAAAAGTTAAATCTTTCACAATTGAGCCTCCAGTTGTTGCTCTTAGGAGATACAATGTCGCTTTTAAGAGATACAATGTTGCTCTTCAGAGATAGTGTTGCTCTCATGAGATACAATGTTCTCCTGGTTCTATTCCTGTCACTCTGTATCAGTTTGTGTAATACTTTCCCTGTCTTTTCTGAAATCTGCCTACTCATCATTTCTTATAGCACAATAATATTCATAGCACAATAATAATAATATTATAATCATATACCACAACTTGTTCCCAATCAATGAACATCCTCTCAATTTCCAATTTTTTTTGCCACCACTAAAAGAACTGCTATTAATATATATATGTGTGTGTCTATGTATACATGTGCTTTTGTGTATGTATGTATATGTTTATATCCTTGTCCCATTTTTAAAAACCACTCTGGGATATAGTCCTAGCAGTGATACTGTTGGATCAAAGGGCATGTTTGCACAGTTTTGTAGCCCTTTGGGCACAGCTCAAAATCGATCCCCAGAATGCTTAGATCAGTTCACAGCTCAACCAGCAGTATATTAACACCTCAATTTTCCCACATTTATCTTTTTTTTCTGTCCTATTATCCTCTCTGATCAGAATTGTTTTCATTTACATGTTTCTAATCGTGGTTTAGAACATTTTTTGTGAGTATGGATGGCTTTATTTTATCTGGAAATTGCCATTCTTATCTGTTGACTATCAACTGGGGAATGACTTGTCTTCTTACAAATTTTGACCCGATTTCCTGTATGTTTGAAAAATAAGGCCTTTATAAGAGACATTTGCTTTAAAAAATTGTATCCTGGGGCACTTAGGTGGCACAGTGGATAGAGCACCAGCCCTTAAGTCAGGAGGACCTGAGTTCAAATCTGACCTCAGACACTTAACATTCCCTAGCTGTGTGATCCTGGGCAAGTCACTTAACCTGAATTGCCTTAGCAAAAAAAAAAAAAAAAAAAGTGTCCCAATCTGCTTTCTTTCTAATCTTGACTCCACTAATTTTGTTTGGGCAAAAGCTTTTTAATTTAGTATAATCAAATTTTCCATTTTGCATCTCCTAATGTTTTCTATCTCTTGTCATAAATTCTTCCATTCTCCATAGATTTGAAAGGCAGACTATTTTTTGATCTCCTGATTTGCTTATGGTATCCTTTCTGTCTAAATCATATACCCATTTGACCTTATCTTGGTATATAGTATAAATGTTTTTCTACACCTAATTTCTGCCAAATTCCAACACACTTCTCCTATGTCAAACCATCTTTGAAGAACTGAAAGTTTACAACCCTCCAGTACTAACTCTGAAAATAGCTGCACAAAAACTTGATACAGTGCCACCTCCACCCACAAAGAAAATCATAAAAAGAAGGATAACAGCTTGGTAAAGGAGACACAAAGTACTGAAGAAAATTACACCTTAAAAATCAGAACAGACCAAATGGTAAAAGAGACACCAAATTTCACTGAAGAAAATACTTAAAAAGGTAGAATTGGCCAAATGAAACAAGATCAAAAAGCTCACAGAAGAAAATAGTTCCTTGAAATGTAGAATTGGGCAACTAGAAGCTAATGACTTCATGAGAGTTCAAGAAACAATAAAACAAAATCAAAAGAATGGAAAAAAATAGAATAAAACATGAAATGGCTCATTGGAAAGAAAAACCAGACCCAGAAAATAGATCAAAGAGAAATGATTTAAGAATTATTAGACTGCCTTAAAGGTAGATTTTATATATACAGTGAGCGAGAGCCTAGATGTATCATCTTCCAAGAAATTATCAAGGATTTCTAGCTTTTCTAATTTTTCCAGAAGTATAGGGTAAAATAAAGATTGAAAGAACCCACTATTCACCTTCTAAAGAGATCCCAAAATGAAAATTCCCAAGAATATTATAACAAGTAAGGTGAAAATATTGCAAGCCATCAGAAAGACTTCCAGTATTGTGAAACTATAGTCAAAATAATGTAAAATTTAGCAACTTTTACATGAAAGGATTGGAGAGCTTAAAATATGATATTTTGGAGGGCAAAAGAATTAGAATTATAACCATGAATAATATGCCCAGGAAAACAGTATAATTCTTCAGGGAGGGCAAATGGATATTCAGTGAAATAAAGGACTGATAAGACTAGAGCAGAGTAGAAAATTTGACTTTCAAATATAAGCGTCAAAAGAAGCATAAAAAATGTAAATAGCAAATAGGGATTCAATAAGGTTAAACTGTTTGCATTTCTGCATAGGAAGATGATGCTTATAACTTCTAAGAATTTTATCATCATTGGGACCCTTAGAAGGAGTTTGCAGATGCAGAAGCATGGGTGGAAGTTGACTAGATGGGATGATATCTGGGAAAAAAAATTAATTAGGGGCTAGAAGAGATGATTCACTGTGAAAGGGGGAAGAGAGCAGTAGAATGGGGTGAATTATTTCATATAAAATGGTACAGAGGAGCTTTTAATGGGGCAGGGAAGATGGGAAAGATAGGAAGAATCAGTTGAATCTTACTCTCATTGGAACTGGCTCAAAGAGGGAATAACATACATACTTAATTGATTAAAAAAAAATTTAATCCTGCAGTAGGAGGAAAAGAAAATAAGACAAGAAAGGGGAGGATGATAGAAGGGAGGAAGAATGGAAACAAAACACTTTTGAGAATGAACAAAGTGAAAGAAGAGAGAAAGTAGGACAAATGGGGGAAGTAGGTTGGAAGGAAAGATAGATAACTGAAAAAAAATTATAGCAAGTTTCTTTAATAAAGGCCTTAATTCTCAAATATATAGAAAGTCAAATTTTATTAAAAATATGACCATTGGGGGCAGCTAGGTGGCACAGTGGATAGAGAATCAGCCCTGAAGTCAGGAGGACCCGAGTTCAGATCTGGTCTCTGACACTTAACACTTCTAGCTGTGTGACCCTGGGCAAGTCACTCAACCCCAATTGCCTCAGCAAAAAAAAAAAAAAAAATCATAGTAAATGGCTAAAGTATATGAAGAGATAGCTTTCAAAGTAATCAAAAAACTAGTCATTTGATAAAATGTTCTAGATCACTATTGATTAGTGAGATGCAAATTAAAACAATTCAAAGGTACCATCCCACATCCATCAGGTTGACTAAAATGACGGGGAGGGGGGTTTGCGGGAAAAATTGAGACATTTATACATTGTTGGTGGAATTGTGAATAGATCCAGCCATTTTGGGGATCAATTTAGAACTGTGCTAAAAGGACTATATCCTTTGACGCAGCAATACCACTGCTAGGTCTATATCTCAAAGAGATTAAAAACAATAAAAAGGAAATGGGGCAATATGTACAAAAATATTCATAGCAGTTTTTTTTATGATATCAAAGAATTGGAAATTAAGGGGGTATCCATCAACTGGGGAATAGCCGAACAAGTTGTGGTATGATTGAGATGAAATACTATTGCCCTGTGAGAAATGATGAACAAAATGCACTCAGAAAAACCTGGAAAACTTGAACCGATGCAAAGTGAAGTGAGCAGAACCAGGAGAACATTATATTTGGTAATAACAACATTGTAGGATCATCATCTGTGAATGACAGCTATTTTCAACAATACAGTTATCCAAGACAATTCCTCTTTTTTATTTTCAATCTAAATCTTCTCCCTACATCAATTGCTTCCCCCTAAATATTTTTTAAAATTTCAATAGTATTTTATTCTTCCAATTACATGTAAAGATAGTTTTCAACAATCATTATTTTTTAATGGTAATTTTTTTAAAAAAGTATTACTTTATTTTTTCCCCAAATTACATATCAAAACAGTTTTTTTACATTTATTTTTTTAATGTTGAGTTCCAGATTTTTTTCTCCCCCCACCCCTTATCTTCCCTCTCCCCAAGACAGCAATCTGATATGGGTTATACATGTACAATCATTTTAAACATTTTTCCATATTAGACACACTGTGGGAAAAAATCAGAACAAAAGGGGAAAAACCACAAGTAAAAAAGCAAACAACCACCAAATAAGGTGAAAATGGTATGTTTTGATTCGAATCCAATCTCCATAGTTGTCTGGGCACGGATGACATTTTCTATCCCAGAACCGGGACATTTCCAAAGGACTCGTGATGAAGTCTGCAGTCACCTTTAGAGAAAGAATGGATGGTGTCTGAAATTTAAAGCGTATTTTAAAATGTTTCTTTTTCTTGTTTTGTTTTATGGCCTGTTTTCTTTGACAACATGCAAATTCTGCATTATTTTAAATGTATAACCATACCAAATTGTGTTCTCAAGGTTTGGGGAGGTTGGAAGAAAATTTGAAACTCACACTTTAAAAAGTAAGTGCAAAAAGTTTTGACATGTAATTTGGGGAAAAAATAAAGTAATACTTTTTTTTTTTTTTAAAGGTTACCATTAAAAAAATAAATAAATGGCCCTTTTGCAGAGTCACATCTTCATCACTGGAGGAAGATTAGATCTTTATGCCCTTTAAAGGCAGGATCCGGGGGCAATGAGAAAGTACAAATAGGGCAATTTCTTAGTGTCAGGAAGGCTTTCCTAACCATCAGCTCACTAGGGCAGAGTTTGGTGCTTAATAAATGCTTGTTGCCTCAGGGACAGTGGATGGGCTGGGGTGAGCCTCCCCCTCCTAGCAGATTCCCAAGAATGGTACAGGTTCTGGGATGGACAAGCCTGACTCTGGTCCCCAAAGCTCCATCAGTCAGATTGGCTTGCCCTGGCCCTGTCCTCAGTGCCCACAGAAATCACTACAAGCGGCTCCTCCACAGATCCTGGGACATCACTTTTGGGACAAGGCAGAGCCCCTCAGGGGCACTCAGCAACCCCTGGGACTGGACTCTTTTTCACTCACACACACACACACACACACACACACACACACACACACACTGCACGACCTCTCCCCTGGGCTGCCTCGTCCCCTGGTCAGCACGTGTCCATCTTATTCCAGGTTTCCAAAAAATACAGTGAGATCGAAGAGTTCTACCAGAAGCTGACGAGCCGCTACCCACAGGCTGCCCTTCCCCTGCTTCCCAGGAAAATCTTGTTTGTTGGGGAGTCTGACATACGAGAACGCAGAGCTGTGTTCAATGACATCATGCGTCAGATCGCCAAGGATGGGGAGCTGGTGACCAGCCCCGAGCTGCTGGAGTTCTTAGGTGAGCGAGCGACCAGGTGTTCTGGGCTCGGACACATACGTGTCCACGCAGGCACTGGGGGCTAGGATCTCTGGGCTGGAATTAGATGAATTTCCAGGGGGTCAGAACTGGGAAGGCCCCTAGAACAGGGAATGGCACAGACAGGAGGGCCCCTAGAACAGGGAATGTCTAAGTTGGCAGGGAGCTTAGAACAGGCAATATCAGGTCTGGAAAACTCTTAGAAGGGAACAGAGAAGGTTAGATCTGAGAGGTACCTGAAAACCTAGAACAGAGAAGGTCAAAGCTGGGAGGGGCTTTGGAACAGAGAACAGGAAACGACAGGCTAGAGGGGGGAACAGTCATTACCTGAAGCCACACAGTGAGACAGCCAAGTCTTGAACTCGGTGCTCCTGAAAGGTGATGGGGTCAGACTAAGGGATCTCCAAGGTTCTTTGCAGCTTAATTGCCAGCTGTGTGCCATCCTGCCCCCCCCAGGAAGTTTGCCACCCTGCCACAATATGTGAGGGGCCCTGTTTGTCTCAGCACTGCCAGCACTGGGCTGGGCTGCTGGTGATGCTGCTTGCCAGGGAGTGGGGGAGATGCTGCTGCTGCTGCCTCCAGGGTCTTAGCCCCATTTTAATTATTCCCCACTCCAGATCCTCCCCACCTGCCCTCCCCTCCCCCCTCCCAAAAAGTGGATCCTGGTTCCAGGCCCTGCTAGGTCTTGCCCATTCCCTTGGCAGAAGTGCAGCCGGTGCCCAGGCTTCCCCCCAAAGACCTGCTCCCGTCCTTCCTTTTGTGTCTCATGCTGCAGGAACCAAGCCCTCTGGGGGAAGTGATTTAATTGGGCGGCGTCTGCAGGAGCAGGACAAGGATGAGACTGATGGGGACACGGGGGACGGGATTGACTTCTTCCAGGAGCCAGACAAGACAGGGAGCGGGGCTCCCCTGCCTGGAGGCCTGAGCCACCAGGGGGCAGAGGAGGAAGAGGAAGAGGAGGAGGAGGAAGAGGTGCTGGACCCCCTGGGCATCATGCGGTAGGTCCTCATCCCCTCCTGGCTGGGAATCCTGGGTCTTGGGTTCAAGTAATGACCCTGACATTTGACTCCTGCCTGGCCCTCCAGCGGGCTCCAGGGGCTCAGGCAGGGATTTTGAAGTCTGAGCACTTGGGTGCACTGTCTCAGGAAGGCCCTTCCCTGCTCCTTTGGGCTCTGCATGCACAGCAGAAGGAAGGGCAGGGGTTCACTTCCTCCTCCGTCTCAAGCTTTCTTTGCTAAGGAGCCAGCCTGGCTGGGGCACAGGACAGGACGGGCTGCGGGCCAGGCCTTGGTGCTCCCCAGCAATTCTGATCTGTTAAATGAGGAGAGGGGAGTAGCTGGTTCCTCTAGGAGCCTCAGTGTGGAGCTGGAGGGGACTTAAAGACTGACTCCAACCCCCTCATTTTTTAAATATAGAAACTGAGGCACAGGTTAAGTGACTTGCCCAGGGTCACACCCCTAGTGAGTGGCTGAGGCAGGATTTGAACTGCAGTTTTGCTGACACCTCCTGTTACTTTAACTCTGAGCCCCGTCACTGGCGTGAGTTCCCTTGAATTCAACAAATATTTATCTGATTCCTTCTGGGTGCTAGGTCCTGTGCTTAGGTTCTAGGAATGGGGGTGGGGAAGGTGGGGAGGTAGGGTTGGGGGAGAGGGGAGAAAGGGGAAGATCAGCCTCTGCCCTTCAGAAGCTTACCTTCTGAAACCCTTGCCAGCCTCAAAGCTTTTCAGTCTCATTCTTCTCATCTGGAGAATGGGGATCCTAGAGCCCCTGCCCTAAGTGAGGAGCTTTAAAAACTTGCCCAATGCCTTGGTTCAATTGACTGAACCATTATTAAGCACTGACTGTATTCAGAGCCCTACTGGATCATGAACCCAGGCTCAGAGTTCTGTAAGAGACACTCCAAGGCCCCCAGCCCAACCCAACAAGGAGTCATCTAGCTTTTGCTTAAATACTTGGCATTGAGGGGAAACCCACCACTTTCAGAGGAGCCCCTTTCCACACTGGGACAGCTCTCCTTATAAGGAAGTTATTCCTGACCTCCAACCTAAATCAGCCTCTCTGCAGCTTTCTCAGATTCCCATGGTTCCTGCCCTCTAGTGCTTAGCCCTTCACATGGCAGCCCTTCCGATGCTCCCAGGAACCTTCTAAGCACCCCCAGTTCCTTCACTCCTTAAATGAAGGTCATCACTGGCTTCTTAGTGGCCAGATCTCACAACCTTTTCTCCATCCTCTTCCTTCTTGACCTCTGCAGTTTTGCACACTTTCACTCTCTCCTCAATACCCTCTTCTTAAAAACAAAACAAAAAGTATTCTTTAATTTTAGCATTAAGTTTTGAGTTCCAAATTTCCCCCTCATATCTCAGCTATTGAGAAGGCCACAAAACGATGTCAACAACACATGTGAAATATAGAAAACATATTTCGGTCTTAGCCACATCTCCAAAAAAAAAAGGCAAAAGATGCACAACAATTATATTTCAGTTTACACTCAAAGTTCATCAGTTCTCTTTGTCCATGAATAACACAAATCTTTTGGAACTATCTTGTATCATTGTAATCCCCAGAGTAACCAAGTCTTTCACAGTTGATCTTCATTACCCAATTGCTATATCTGCCTTTTTAAAATAATATTTTATTCTTTTTAATTACTTGTAAAGATAAATGCTAACATTTATTTGGAAATTTTGAGGTCAAATATTCTCCCACCCTCCCTCTCTTCTCCCTTCCTAAATAGTAAACAATTTTATATAGGTTATATACATGCAATCATATAAAACATTTCTATATTAGTCATGTTGTGAGAAAAGAAACTGACCAAAAGGAAAAAACTATATAAAAAATGTCCCAATAGTGTGCTTCGATCTGCATTTAGATTCCATCATCAGTTTTTTCTCTGAAAGTAAATTGTATTTTTTTTTTTATCATGAGTCCTTTGGAATAATCTTGAATCATCTGTTGCTGAGAAGAACGAACCCATCATAGTTGATCATCATACAGTGTTCCTTTTAATGGGTACTATGTTCTCCTGGTTCTGTTCACTTACCTTTTTATATCCCTACCTTTTATTTTACTTCAGCTGATGCTTATTCTGCTCCAGCACTTTATTTTAACTCTGTGTGTGCCTTTCTGTTTCAAGTGTGTATCTTAGAAACAATATATTGTTTTATTCAAGTTTATAATCCATTCTATTCTCTGCTTCCTTTTATGGGTGAGCTCATCCCATTCACATTCACAGTAATGAATACTGTGTATTTCCCTACATTTTATTTTCTTGTTTATCTTTTTTACTCCTTTTTTTATCCTTTCCTTCTTTGAAACTGTTTTGCTTCTGACCACTGCTTCCTTTAATCTACTCTTCCTTTTACCATCCTTTTCCTTCTCCCCACCCTTCCCCCTTCTGTTTTTTTTTTCTATTGGATAAGATTGATTTCTATACTATATATCGATATATAATCTTCCCTCTTTGAACCAATTCCAATGAAACTGAAGTTCAAGCATTGCCTGTTACCCCCACTCCCTGATTAAAAGTTCTTTGCATGCCTTTTTTGTGCCAAAATTTCCCCCTTTCTACCTCTCCCTTGCCCCTCTTTCTCACTACTCATTTAGTTTTGAGGTATCTGTGTTTTCTGTCCATATAAACTCCTAATTGCTCTGATAATTATAATTCCTAGGAGTTACATGTATCATATTGCCCCATAAGAATGTTAAATGGTTTAACCTTGAATCTCATAAGAGTTTTCTTTCCTATTTTCCTTTTTTAATTCTTCTCTTGAGATATATTTGATATATATTTATTTATTTTTGCTTTTTTTTTTTTTTTCCTGAAGCAATTGAGGTTAAGTGACTTGCCCAGGATCACACAGCTAAGGAATGTTAAGTGTCTGAGACCAGATTTGAACTGAGGTCTTCCTGACTTCAGGGCTGGGGCTCTATCTACTGCGCCACCTAGCTGCCCCTTGAGATATATTTGAATGCCAGATTTTGTATTCAGCTCTACTCTTTTCATCAGGAATTCTTGAAAGTCCTCAATTTTAGTATATATCCATTTTTTTCTCCTGAAGGATTATACTGAATAGGTGGTTCCTGGTCATAATCCTCGCTCTTTTACTTTCTGGAATATCACATGTCAAACCCTCTCCCCTTTAAAGTAGAAGCTGCTAAATCTTATGTGAACCTGACTATGGCTCCACAATATTTGAATTGTTTCTTTCTAGCTGTTTGTTATATTTTCTCCTTGACATGTGACCTCAGAATTTGGCCATAATATTCCTGGAAGTTTTTATTTTGAGGGTGATAGTGGATTATTTCTACTTCTATTTTATCCTCTGGATCTGAGATACTCATTTTCCTCTTTTGTTGCTTGAAATATGATATCTAGACCCTTTTTATGATCATGGCCTTCAGGTAACCCAGTAGTTCTTAAATTTTTCTTTCTGCTCAATCTGTTTTCCAGGTCAGTTGTTTTTCCAATGAAATATTTCACATTTTCTTGTATTTTTTTTATTCATTTGATTTTGTTTTATTGTTTCTTGATGTTTCATGGGATCAGTAGATTCCACTTGCCCAATTCTAATTTTTAAGTAATTACCGACTTTTGGCTCCTCTTTTCCATTTCACCTCTGAAGTCTTTACTCCTCTGTCTTTTCCACAAAGATAGCACAAAGCCTTTAATCAAATTACTTTGCAGAAATCTCTGTTGGCCATCTGTGTAGCGCTCCCTTGACCTTCCCTTGTAGCCATTCCAGCTCTCTGGGGCCTTTCCCAGTGTGTAGGATGCTATCCATGGGATCCCCACTTCTTTTTGCCTTCTTTTTCATGAAACGTCCTAAAATCTCAAGGACCACAGCCATGCTCCCTGATCTTTAGTTTGCTGACGTTCTCCTTCCTTTGTTGATAGTCAGGACCATTTTTCTCCAGGTCATTGGTACCTCCTCCATTTTCCACTGTCCTTCAGATATTCCTGGCGGAGGCTCAGCAGTCACACGTGCTGGTTCTTTCAGGACCCCTGGATGTCTTTCCTCTGGGTCCAGTGCCTGGGATTCACCCAGGGCAGCCAGGTGCTCCCCTCCTTTTTCCTTGCTTCTCTTGGGGATCGCCCTGCCTGGGCTCTTTGAGGCCAGAGAGCTACAAGCAGACTCACACCTGAGGCCCTCTCCCTGTTGTCCACTTATCTGCCCTTGTCACTGCCCTTTCTCTTCACCCCAGGGCAATTTTGCCATAGCTTCTTTTGCCCTGGTCCAGCCTTCGTTTTTGTTTTGTACTTGCCTCACTTCCTTGTGACCTTGAAATCCCCGGCACTGATTTGTAGGACGAGGTAGCGACCCTGGGCTCTGGAGCTGCTGCAGGGTCAGTGTCTCCCCTCGTTGGGCCCTCTTCTTTTTGGATGGTAACTGGTTGTTGAGGTCCCCCAGCCTTCCTCGGGCCTTCCTCGCCTTGTTTGCTAAAGCCAGTGTCTATCCCTGCATCTTGTAGCCATTTCCTGAATCTCTGGGGTCACGCGGGGACAGCAGAGGCTAGAGTGGAGCGCTGATCGTGTCCGCAGCCAGCGCCTGCCCGCCAGTGCCGCCCGGACCCCGCCGTTCCCACTCTGGCCTTGTTTTGGTAGAGATAAGAGTGTCTCTCGCTCCTGGTAACCCGATCCAAGAAAACACAGACTTGGCTCGGCCGGAGCCAGCCGTGGGCTGCGCCTTTTTTGGGTAGGAAAATACTCTGTGGGTGCAGAGAATGTTCCCTTGGATTTCCTCTTCATTCCAGGAGGAGGTGCCAGAGCAGGGCAGCCAAGGAACAGCCCTCCTGGGACCCTGCCCAGCTCCTGGGCTTCCCTTTGGGTGGCTTGCCTCGCCAGGTCTCTTCACTTTCCTTTCCAGAAACATAAATTAAGTGCCACCTGTATGCAGGGCCCTGTGCCTATTCCAGGTGGCAAGCCCGTAAGCATGCCAAGTAAATAGGAGTGGACACCGAGGGTCTTAGGAAGAGGCTGGACTCGGGGGTGTAAGCTCCTGGGTGTCCAGTTGAGGGGCCCTCAGAGGCCTTTGAGTCTGTCCTTGCCCCCATTTTGTGAGGTCTAGAGAGGAGGAGTTTTCTCAGGGTCACACACACAGGGCCAGAGCCATCCTTGGCAAGGGATTATGGCTTTGAAGAAAGACTCCCAAATGTTGGGGAGACAGGCCCCCCCCTTCCCAGGCAGCTCATTCTCCCCTAAGCAGCTCTAACTCTGGGGAAGCCCTCAGTGGACCTCAGGGTAGAGCCCCCTCTGCTGCCCCTGGTTCTGTTGTCTGGAGCAGGCTTTGAGGGAAGAGCTGCTCCAGGGCCCTTTGCCATCCTGGGGGCCTCTCGGGGGTCTTCCCGGCCTCTCACAGTCTTTCTTCAATTTTGTGGAACCCAGACCTGAGCCTGGGGGGGGGTGGAGGCCCAGAGTGAGGGCTGGCTCAGGGGCACTGGCCCCTCCCTCCATTCCTGGAGCATGAACCTTGTGTCCTGGGAGGGGAAGGACAGTGATGGCCTTCCATGTCTCTGAGCCTCACCTGGTGAGGGAGGCAGGAGCACCATTCCCACCCTCCACAGTCCCACCCCCAGCATCACTCTGTGTTTTCCATGAGTTTGCCATGTGCCCTCCTGCCCTTCCTCTCTTTGGGTCCCTGGGTAAGGGCAAGGGAGGGATTGACAGGTGGGTAAACTGAAAGGCAGAGCAGAGAACGGCCTTGCTGGGGGGGCCCTCCTGACTCTGCCAGGGCAGCTTCCTCTCCCGGATACTTGGCTGTCCAGCTCAGCTGGCAAGCTCCTGTTCTTGCTGACTGCCAGCAGTGCCACCTTGGGGGACATTCTCTGCAGGGTTTGTGGGTTACGGCGCCAGCTGCTCTCAGTATTGGCCGAGGATGCTTCTGGCCACAGGGCAGAGGAGAGAGCCCTGGGCTTAGAGTCAGAGACTCAAGTCTTCCCCTGGGTGCCCTAGTGATCCTGGGTCAGCCCCTTCCCTTCTGCAGACCTCAGTTTTCTGATATGTAAAATGACTGGGGGGGGCAGTGTGGAGGTGAGGGGCTATGGGATAGATCCCTTAGGTCCCTCTGTGCTCAGACATGCTGCTGCTGAAGGCAGCCGCCTCCTATTTTTCCCTCCCATTAGTCTGTGCCAGGGGTCCCCCCCGGTGGGCTGCTGTCAGGGGGCGGGCAAGCCCCTCTACCCATCCTGGGGGAGAGCAGCCCCACCTGGGCCGGACCTGAGACCTCAGCTGTCCATCCCCACTGTGGCCAGGGTGGGGAGCCCAAGAGCCGCTGCTGGCAAGGGGGAAGTAGCCAGCCCATCCATCTCCCTGGCTGGGGGGCAGGGCCCTAGAACTGTGTGCCAGAAGGGCAGCCCTTGGTGGGCTGAATAGGTCCCTGACCTGGGGGCTCAGCCCCTGTCCACCTTGGCCAGCACCGGTCAGCCCTGGCCCTCCCTGGGCAGCTTCAGGCAGGAGATGTGTCTGATGCTGTTGAGTCCAATCCCTATTTGACAGATGAACAAACTGAGGCCTTGCCGAGTGAAGGGCCTGGCCCAGGTCACCCAGTCGGACCTTGCAGCTTGCTCTCGGCAAGGTGGCCACGAGAGATTTCTGGAGTGCCAGACGCAGGACCTTCTCCCGGTCCGGAGCCCTGGGGCACCCGCCTTCTCCTCCTGCTCCCTCTCCCATGCTGCGCCCTAAGTGCAGGCTCCCCCAGGCTCGACCCTGGCCCCTCTCCTCATTCTCTCTGTAATTTCTGCCAATGATACCTGAAGTTCCCATGGCTTCCGGGAAGACTCCCTCATCTGTGTCTCCAGCCCTTACCTCTCTCTGGAGCTTCAGTCTCATAGTGCCTGCTGGACCATCCCCCCGAATGTGGCCCAGAGACATCTCAGACTCTGAAGGCCCAGAATGGGCTCATGGTCTCCCCCTCCAACTGCCCCCCTTTCCTCACCCCCATAACCACTAGAGGGCCAAGGCCGGTTGGCACTGCCCCTTGTCCCGAGTCACCCTTCACCTAGACTAATGTGGTAGCCTCCTCCTAGCCCCCCCATGCTCCCCCACCCACCCAGCCTCAGTGGCTGCCCCCACAATTTCCTTAAGGCCCAGGCTCTGCCTGAGCCCCTCCCCCAAGGACAAACCTTCAGCAGCCAGGACAGCCTGGACACGAGGCCCTGCATGGGGGCGCTTCAGCTCCCCCAACATGGGGGCCACCCTCCTTCCCGAGACCCCTCCCTCTTTGCAGTCACCAGGCCCTCCACCTGCCTTCGACTAAGCCACATGTTTCTCTTTGTCTCTCTGTCTCTGTCTCTGTCTCTCTTTATCTCTGTTTCTGTCTCTCTCTTTGTCTTTGTCTCTGTCTTTCTGTCTCTGTTTCTCTTTGTCTTTCTGTCTCTTTGTCTCCTGTTTCTGTCTCTGTCTCTTTGTTTCTCTTTGTCCCTCTGTCTCTGTCTCTTTGTTTCTCTTTGTCTCTCTGTCTCTGTCTTTCTGTCTCTTTGTCTCTCGTTTCTGTTTCTGTCTTTCTGTCTCTTTGTCTCTCTGTCTCTGTCTCTTTGTTTCTCTTTGTCTCTCTGTCTCTGTCTTTCTGTCTCTTTGTCTCTTGTTTCTGTGTCTTTCTGTCTCTTTGTCTCTCTGTGTCTGTCTCTTTGTTTCTCTTCGTCTCTCTGTCTCTGTCTTTCTGTCTCTTTGTCTCTCGTTTCTGTCTCTGTCTCTTTGTTTCTCTGTCTTTCTGATTCTGTCTCTCTCTGTCTCTCTCTGTCTCCATCTCTGTGTCTCTCCCTTCTCTCACTGGAGGCCCCCATGCAGAGACCAGCGGTCCCTTTTTGAAGTTTCGGAGTCAGTGCCTCTGAGGTCGGGGTGGGGGAGACTAGGGGGGCATTGGGCTTCCCTCCCCCCCCTCCCCAGTGCCCCTGGCAGCAGGGCTCTGCCGGCTCCGGTCCGGCTCTCCGATTTCTCCCGGGTGTTCTGCCCTGTGGGGACCTGGGACAGTGCCGCCCGCCGCTGGTCCTTCCCCCTGCTTGCATCATCTGCGGCTGGGAGGAGCCCCGGGCCCAGATCCCTGGGGCACCCCACTGCAGACCTTCCATCCCTGACCGCAGCTCTCCCTCCCCCAGGACCAAGAAGCCCACCAGGCCTCGGGCCTCTGCCCCGGCCACACCCAGGGAAGCCCCCGGGGGCGCGGGCAGGGAGAGCAGGCCCAAGCTGAGCATCTTTGAGGAGGAGGCAGGCGAAGAGGAGGAGCTCTTTAGCCCCCGGCGGTCGCCCCCGAGCCGAGCCGGTGAGTGGCAGCTGCCTGGGTGCCCTGGGTGTTCCTGGTGGGGCTGGGAAGAACTCTCCCCTGGTCATTTGGGCCTGCAGCCAGAAAGCTCTGTGTTCAAAACCTGCCCCAGACACGTAGTGGCTGTGTGACTCTGGGCACGTCACTTACCCCGCCTGCCTCAGTTTCTTTCTCTGCAAAATGGGAGAAGTCAGAGCAGCGTCCAGCTGCCAGTGCACGAAGGTCCGGGGAGAGAATCTCCCCCAAGTGCTCTGTGCCTGGAAGTGCCGGGCCCTGGGCTCATTCAGACATTGCCGCCTCCTCCTGGAAGCCCGCCCCGAATCAGCCCCGGGCTCACGCCTTGCTGGCTCACTCAGCCGTGGGGTCTCCTCCGGGGTTCGAGGTGTGCGTTTGTGTCCCCAACAAGGGCTCCAGGGGGCAGGGGCTGCTCTCCCCACCCCCACCCCGTTCTTATTGTCCACAGTCCAGAGTGTGGACAAGGGGCGGGGGTCCGTGAGCCCCCTCAGATCCCGCACAGGCCGAGCTGGGGTCCCTCCCTCCCTCCCACGCCCGGGCCCACCCAGTCTTTGTCCCCCTTCTTCCCCTCTGGTCACCCTGGCCCTGACACAGGGCTCAGCCAGAGCAAGCCCGGGGCCGGCCCTGGGGCCCAGATACCAGCACGTGGGGGTCCGGGCGGTCTGAGGGGCGGTGAGCATTTATTAGGCGCCTCTGCCGCGGGACTCGGGCCTTCCTGACTCCAGGCCCGAGTCCCGCGGAGGAGCCCAGAGGCCAGGGCTAAGGGGGGAGGGGGGGGGCGTTGGCCCGGGGCAGTTTGTTTGGATCCCGATCCCTCCCGTGGGTTTGCCGCTGGATTCCTCGAACGCTCTTCACTAGCACCCGCCCCCCCTGCTCCGCCCCCTCCTCTCCCCCCCATCCCCCCACCGAAATAAAAGCCTCCTTGCTGACAAGTGCTTGAAGCCTTACAAAGGTATCCGTGCTCTCCCGACAGCCAGCAGGGGGCGCTCTGAGCAGCTCCGCCCTTCTGGGGGGGGAGGGGGCTCCATGGCTCCTGGGGGCTCCTCCTGGGCCCCTCCTTCCTCTCGGGACCCCCAGGGTTCCTGCGCCTGCCAATGACGGCGAGCCCATTGCCCCGCACACCATAGGTGCCTAATAAATGCTGACTGCCTCCCCTGGCAGGTCTCAAGCTGTTTGAAGACCCTGACCTAGGAGGGAAGGTTTCCCTGGGAGACTCCTTGCTTTTGCCAGCTGCCTGTGAGCGCCGCCAGGGGCACCCCGGAGTGGGCGACGACCTGTTCGGGTAGGTATTGGGGGGCCCAGAGCTGGAAGGAAGTTTGGGGCCATTGAGCCCCCCCCCCCAATTTGGCCCAACACTTAGCCAGAGGCCCCTCACCTGGAGGTGTCAGGCAGGATTTGCACCCGGGGCTTCCCCCTATCCTGCCCATCCCCAACAACAAGCCCCCCCTCCCCCCCCCTCTGCTCAGCTCTGACCCCCACCCCTATGGCTGCCCTAGTCAGACCCGTGGCTGGTGTAGCTCCAGAGGGGGGGCGGGGAGGGAGAGCTTGGCCCTTCATCTTGTTACCCAGCATGCCCTCCCCATCGGGGCCCGTCCCCCCCTCGTGGGAATGGCACTCACCGGGAGCCCCGCTTTAGTGCAGGAGAATGTAACCCACGGGAGGGCAGCACCCCCCTTTGTCTGTCAGCAGCGCCTGGCACATGAGAGATTGGTGGGCACCAGTCAACGAGGTGCCCCCTGCCCTGCCCCTCCCGGGGAGACCCCTCAGGACCACTGGGGGCCCGCTCGAGTGAGCCTGGAGCCGCCCGGCCTCAGGCTGGGTGAGGAGGAAGCAGGTCCAGGACTGGGCCTCTGGGAGGGGCAGTGACCAGTGGGCACTGCCGTGGGACGGGCACTGCCACGGGATGGGCACTGCCGGTGCCAGGGCCGCTCACCGGCTCTCTCTGCTTTGCTCCTCAGAATTGAAGATGACTTGGACAAGATCTTGAGTTTGGGGTCACAGGCCGGACCCCAGGCCCCACCCAGGGCCAAGCCTCGGGTGCCCCCCAAACCAGCAATCCCCAAGAAGCCCATGGTTGTGCCCCCGAAGGATGGCACCCCAGAGGCGGGAGCAGCCCCCCGGGAGGGCCAGCCCCAGGTGCAGGTGCAAGCTCTAAGCGAGTTGGACATCTTGCAGTACATCCAGGACCAGAATTCTGCCCACGCTGCCGCCCCCAGCCTCTTCTGATGGGCCCGGACCCCCCCACATCGGGAGTCGGCCTGCCCTGCGGTCATAGCGGGGAACCTGCCTTCGGCCCCCCCCGAGTCGGCCTGCCCTTGGAATGGGGGGAACCTGCCCTCAGTCCCCCCGCAGTCGGCCTGCCCTGTGGCCACAGAAAGGACCTGCCCTCGGCCTGGGAGTCGGTCTGACCTCGGCCCCCCCAGAATCAGTCTGCCATTGGCATGGCGGGAACCTGACCTCGCCCCCCCACCCCAAGTCGGTCAGCCTGCCCTTGACCCCCTGAGTCAGTCTGCCCTCAGCCCAGGAGTTGGTCTGACCTTGGCCACAGAAGGGACCTGCCCTCTGACCTCGGCCCCCCAGAATCAGCCTACCTTTGGCATAGGGGGGAACCGGGGCTCGGCCCGCTGTCAGCCCACCCTTGGGCCTAGAAGGGGACCTGCCCTCGGCCCTCAGAGGGAGCCTGCTTTGAGTGTGTGCCAGAGTCTCCTGTGACGGGTTTGGGGCTGAGGGGGTCAGGGGAGACCCTGGCGAGTCCCCCAAAGGATCCCCACTGTGGGGCCTTCTCCAGCTCCCTGACTTTCTGTGCCTCAGTTTCTTTATGCACAAAGGGGGGAGGGGTGGCTTTAGCTGCTTCCTGGGAATTTTGTGAAGTGCCTTGGGGGGGCTGGCTGTTTTGGGGGTCCCTCATCCTCCATGTCTCCTGTGTCGCTGCAGGTGCTAAAATAAACAAAGACTGAATGGGTGCTGGGGTCCTTCTGAGGGGTGATGTGCCCCGAGAGGGAGGGCAGTGGGCAGTGGGGGTGGGAGACCCCATTTTCATGGAGCTTAAAGAGTGCCATGACGGGGGGGGGGGGCGATGCCGGGACATGCAAGTGAATTGGGTTGGAGGGCTGGGCAAGGTTGCCTGCCTCAGTTTCCCCTCAGTGGCCAGATAGAGATCTGAATGGGGGAGGGGAGATCTCAGCCTTTTTCAGCTCAGGTCTTGGGCAGGTCTCATTTTGATGGAGGCAACACCCATTCAGTGATTTAGGCAACTGGAAACGGGGGCCAGAAGGGCCCCCAGAGGCCATGTTTCCTAGAATGGGGGCTGAGGGTGACGGGGACCAAACTGCACAGGAGAAAGATGGGCCCCAGCTGGGTGTGTGTCTCCAAGGAGGGGGGTCTGGGGGAGGTGGGAGCTGGGCCCAGGGGTGGTCCCAGAGGCTGAACAAAGAGGGGACGGGCAAAGTGGGGGCTGGAGGCCAGACTCCCTCTGGAGTTTGCCCCATGTGTCCTGGGTCCCTGCTCAGCTCCCCACGCATGGGACCTTTCTGACACCACGACCTCCACTGCTGATCTGGGTGGCCCCGAATGGGTCTTGCTGGGCGTCAGGGTGGGCTGCTGGCGAGCTCTCCAGTGAGGGGAGCCCCATTAAACATCACCGACCTTGCAGATGGGGAGCCCGGGGGAGCCCTGGAACATGGAAGGGCCGCCCAGACCCAGACCCTGAGAGGCCATCACTGCCTGACCCCCCATGGGGGCTCCCCGTGGTGACGCACCCCTCCCTGCCCCCTTCCCAGTGCCCCCGCTGGCATCATGGCTGGCCCAGGGGGCAACGAGGGCAGCAGTGAGATCTCGGCCTGTTCCCCCAGTTAGTGAGACCGCGGAGGCTCCCCTTCCTCACTGAGGGGTCGTAGGGACGGCACACTCTGTGACCATCGGCCCCTCCCGAGGCCCCCGGGGGGTCACAGCCTCCCTCTGCACCATCCTGAAAGCGGGGACGGCTCGGGTTCCGCCAAGTGGCTGCAAAGTCCCGGAGGATCCAAGCCAAGGTCCAAGTGACAGGACCAGAATGATGGTGGCCGGACTCTGGGCCCCCCCAGGACAGCCTTCCCTGCCCCCCAGCCTCCAAGGGCCCCCGGGGGGGGTTGTGCAGCTGGCTGAGGGAAGGGCTTCTCTGGGGGACCCCCCCTCTTCAAGGGAAGCTGAAAAGGGAGTGACCAGAAGTGTGTCCTCCTACAGGATGGGTGCCTTGGGACGGCCCACCCTGGGCCTCAGTTTCCCTCTCTGTCAGACCGCTTTGGGCAGGGATGAGAGGGTCTCTGGAGATACAGATCAG
>JAJPUD010020136.1:0-25267 GCA_023553655.1 Myrmecobius fasciatus
AAAAAAAAAAAAATAAAAAAAAAATAAAAATATCTTCCCAAGATAACTGTATAGATATATATACACATATTGGATTTATCATATATTTTAACATGTTTAACATGTATTAGACTACTTGACATATAGGGGAGGGGTGGAGGGAATGAGGGAAAAAATTGGAACAGAAAATTTTGCAAAGGTCAATGTAGAAAACTTACTCATATTTTCTGTAAATAAAAAGTTTTTATAAACAACAAAAAAAGTATTTTCCAATCAGACTCCATTACTCATTCCTTATGGTGTCTTTTCTTTTTGTTAGAATTCTGTGTAACCTTAAGACTTTATTAAGCATACTTCATGGTCCTTGTAGTAAATATTGCTTTTCCTAACACTTCCTTAAAGGCATCTCACCTCTGATATTTAGTTATCTTTTGTTTTGGAAAATCAATTAACTAGCCGCTATACACAGAAATTGAGAAGAGCATGGAAAATAATAGGAATGGCTTTGTCCTAATTATTCACTAAAGATTGGGGATATAGACAGTGTTAGTCAGAATATAAAGAAAGGGATAACTTCAAAGAGATATTTGGAAGGAAAATAAAATGAACAGAACTTGGTGACCATGCTGCTGATTGATCGTCATGTGCAACATTAGAGAATGAAAATAGCTCTTTTAATGGCTATTCTACTCTCATGCTGCCCCTTCCACTCTTATTTTAAGGAAGATATACATGCTGTGCTTTGTTATTGTTGCTTTTATCTGCATAATTCTCTCTCCACTGGACTACATTTGTCAAAAGTTGTCAGCATCTAAAGGCTTCATGAGGCAAGTGGTTGTATTTCCAAGGAAGGACTTTTAGCACTTGATTTAACACATTCTGACAATGTGGATTGTTATTTACTACACCTCCTATTTGGAGAAAGAAGAAAAAAGGTTATTTTTTTCTGCCTCATGGAGCATTTGCAAAAATAGAGTGATGTATTTTCGTAACTGTTGGCAATGATGGGCATTATTTTGTTGCCTTTTCTGACATGTTTGAATTTATATACATAGCATGCAAAAAGTTGTTTTTACAAAATTTAAACATTGAAAAATTGAGTGTATGGATGTGTGTGTATGTTAACTCGAACCTCATGTGATAATTCTGGAAGAATATACTTCCTTGCTCTTTATTGCAATCTGGTGATATTTTCATATATCTTTCACTACAAATAAATATTAAAATTAGAAAGTCCTAGGTTTTTATTTTACATTTGATATTATGATGGCAACAGTAGTTTCCATTGTGAATTCTAATTTCTTAAGCCCCAATGCTGTAGAAAAATCAGTGAATTGCCTGAGTTCCCCCCACAAACACCTTTAACAATGCTATGAAATAATTCCTAGAGAAGCAAAACTCACAAAAGGATTGGGTAAAATAAATTTTTAGCTAAATAGCACTTATAAAGACAGCATGTAAGATCTGTCCTATCTGGGTGAGAATGGAGCACAGTTCAGCATAGGCCATATTAGCACAAACCCAGCACCAACAAACTGGGAGCAAATCTTGGGCACCACAGGATCATCAGTGGAAGCAGTTGCTTCTGGAATTCTCAACCCACAGATGGTAAGGTAGTTAAAGAAATGATCAAAAAGAGATTATAGGAGTCTCTTTGCTAGCACTGAAGCAAGACTCTGTTGCTTTGCAAATACAGTTTGCAGTCTCGAAACATGGAGAAGTGCTAGCATACCAGCGCTTGAGGCCACAGTAGATCAGGGACTCCTCTCACAGTTTCAGAGCAGAAAAGAATTGCCTACAGGGAGCCAAGATGGCGAACTGCAGACAGCATTCTCTGTAAGCTCCTGAGACCTTCCCTCAAACACAGACAAACTGAGCCCCCGAACTGGTTCTGGAGTGAGGGCTTCACCAAACACTTGGACTACAACGCACTTCTATCAAATATCTACTTTGAAAGAACTTCTGAGGTCAGTTTTAGATGGGCAGGGGATCGAGCAGCTCCCAGTGCTCAGACGCCAGGGCGCAGCCGGGGTGCAAGCCCGGGGCTGGGAAGGACCAGAAGATTTTAGGCTGCCAGGAAGTCCCTGGGAGACCCTTGGGCCACTTTGCTCTGCTTGAGGGCAGGTGCTTTGGCAGGTCTACCTTTGATAAAGGGTGGATTGAGAGCAGCTGAAAGTGTGGTCCCAGTGCGAATCTAGCCAGATGAGCCCCAGACCGGAAGTCAACTCCGCAAACTGCCCCAGGGCAAATTGAAATCCCATCTGCTGCTGCTGCCACTGCTGCCTCTGCTGCTGCTGAGGCTGCAGAATTCCCTGCTGGTGACTGATACCTCAGCTAAACATAATGAGCAAGAAGAAGAGAGCTCTCACCATAGACAGCTTTTACAGAGAGAAACTAGAGAAGTCCCCAGATCCTGAGATCCTGAAAACAATCACAGACAAAGCCACAAAGGTGGACTTAAGCTGGTCTCCCTTTCAGAAGGCTTACCTGGAAGATTGCATAAAAAATCTCAAAAGAGAGCTAGAAGAAGATTGGGGAAATAAACTGAGAGCAGTGCAAGAAGGAAACATCGCCCTGCAACAGAAATGTGAAAAACTGGAAAATAAGTCTGGTGAATCGCAAAAAGACAAAAATTCACTGAAAAACAAAATTAGTGAATTGGAAAAAGTCACCAACTCACTGGAAAATAAAAATAGTGAATTGCTAAAAGACAACAATTCACTGAAAAACAAAATTGGTGAATTGGAAAAAATCACCAACTCACTAGAAAATAAAAATAGTGAATTGGAAAAAGATAAAAATTCACTGAAAAATAAAATTAGTGAATTGAAAAAGACAACAATTCACTGAAAAATAAAATTAGCAAAATTGAAAAAGAATGCAATGAACCAAAAAATTCAATTAGCCAGTTAAAAAAGGACCTAAAAAAGATAACTGCAGGAAATAATACCTTAAAAATTAAAATTGAACAAATCGAAATGAATGACTCAATAAGACTTCAAGAATCAGTCAAACAAAAACAAAAAATGAAAAAATAGAAGAAAATATGAAATATCTCCTAGGAAAAACAACTGACTTGGAAAACAGATCCAGGAGAGACAATCAAAGAATTATTGGACTCCCTGAAAATCACGATGAAAAAAAGAACCTTGATGCTATCTTCCAAGAAATCGTGAAAGAGAATTGCCCTGATGTTTTAGAATCAGAAGGCAAAATTGCCATTGAAAGAATCCACCAATCACCTCCAGAAAGAGACCCCAAAATTAAAACTCCAACCAATATTGTGGCCAAATTTCAGGACTATCGCACCAAGGAAAAGATATTATAAGCTGCTAGAAAAAACAGTTCAAATACCAAGGAACTGTCATTAGAATAACACAGGATCTGTCAGCTTCCACATTGAAGGATCAAAGGGCCTGGAATCAGATATTCTGAAAGGCAAAAGAACTTGGATTACAGCCAAGAATAAGCTATCCAGCTAGAATGAGCATCATATTCCAGAGAAGAAGATGGTCATTTAATGATACAGGAGAATTTCACCTATTTCTAATGAAAAGACCAGATCTGAACAAAAAATTTGACCTTCAAACACAGAACTCTAGAGAAGCATAAACGGTAAAAAGGAAAGAACTCTCGAGAACTATATCTCTACTTGGGGTATCCATAAAGAATGGGGGTATAATTTGATTTTACTTTGATAATATGAAAAAGAGAACTAGAGGGGAAAAGGCTGTCATACTGGGGAAAAGAGAGGAAAAAGTGGTAAAATAAGATCTAAAAAAAAGGAGGTAAAAACAAAGTAAAATCACTTGAAGAGGCAAAGAAAACCTAATATAATTGAGAGAAAGAGGGGAGGGAGATGAGCATTGTGTAAATCTTACTCTCATCAGGATGGGCTCTAAAACTGTATATCAGACATTTGATTTCACATAGAAACTTGTCTGTTGCTAGAGGGAAGTGGGAGGGAAAGGAGGAAAAGTAAGGGACAAACTAATAGAAGGGAAAATAGAAGAATCAGGGGAAAGGAGTAAAAACAGGGGGAGAGGATCTAAAGGGTGGAGTATTGTTTGGGGGAGGGGCCAACAAAAGCAAAGTACTGAGTAGAGGGGAAGGGAGAAAGGGGAAAGGAAAAGGGAAAACATAACGGGTAAATAAAATGGCAGGAAATAAAGAATTAGTTATTCTAACTCTGAATGTGAATGGGATGAACTCTCCCATAAAGCAGAAGCAGATATCAGACTTGATTAAAAACCAGAATCCCACAATATGTTGTCTACAAGAAACACATCTAAAACATATTGACACATATAGGATGAAGGTAAATGGCTGGAGCAGAAAATATTATGCTTCAGGTGAACAAAAAAAAGCAGGGGTAGCAATCCTTATCTCAGATCAAGTAAAAGCCAAGATGGGTCTAATCAAAAGAGATAGGGAAGGAAACTATATTTTTTTAAAGGGTACCATAGATAATGTAGCAATATCTATACTAAATATATATGCACCAAATGCATTAGCACACAAATTCCTAGGGGAGAAATTAAGAGAGATGCAAGAAGAAATAGACAGCCAACGATACTAGTGGGGGATCTCAACCTTGATCTCTCAGAATTAGATAAATCAAACCACAAAATAAACAAGAAAGAAACTAGGGAGATAAACCAATTGTTAGAAAAGTTAGGTATGATAGATTTATGGAGAAAGTTGAATGGAGACAGTGTAGAGTTTTCTTTTTTCTCAGCAGTCCGTGAAACCTATACAAAAATTGAACATGTGTTAGGACATAAAAACCTCAAAATCTAATGCAGAAAGGCAGAAATAGTAAATGCATATTATTCAGATCATGATGCAATAAAAATCACATGCAATATAAGGCCAGGAGAAAATAAACTAAAAGTTAATTGGAAATTACATAATCTAATCCTGAAGAATGAGTGGGTGAAAGAGCAAATCATAGACACAATCAATAATTTCATCCAGGAGAACGACAATAAGGAGACAATATACCAAAATTAGTGGGATACGGGTAAAGCGGTTATAAGGGGCAATTTTATATCTCTAGATGCTTATTTGCATAAAATAGAGAAAGAAAAGATCAACGAATTGTGCTTATTATTAAAACACTAGAAAAAGAACAAATTAAAAACCCTCAATTAAATACCAAATTGGAAATTCTAAAAGTAAAAGGAGAAATTAATAAAATTGAAAATAAGAAAACTATTGAATTAATAAATAAAACTAAGAGTTGGTTCTATGAAAAAACTAACCAAATAGATAAGCCTTTAGTTAATTTGATAAGAAAAAGGAAAGAGGAAAATCAAATTGTTAGTCTCAAGAATAATAAGGGAGAACTTTCCTCCAATGAAGAGGAAATTAGAGCAATAATTAGGACTTACTTTGCCCAACTTTATGCCAGTAAGTTTCATAGTCTAAATGAAATGGAGGAATATCTACAAAAATATAAATTGCCCAGGTTAACAGAAGAGGATATAAATTATGTAAATAGCCCCATATGAGAAAAAGAAATAGAACAACCTATTAACCAACTTCCTAAGAAAAAATATCCAGGGCCAGATGGATTTACATGTGAATTCTACCAAACATTCAAAGAACAACTAATTCCAATACTATACAAACTAGTTGAGAAAATAGGGACAGAAGGTATACTTCCAAATTCCTTCTATGAGACTGATATGGTGCTGATAGCTAAACCAGGTAGGGTGAAAACGGAGAAAGAAACTATAGACCAATTTCCCTAATGAATATTGATGCAAAAATTTTAAAGAAGATATTAGCAATGAGATTACAGAAAGTCATCCCCAGGACAGTACACTATGTCCAAGTAGGATTTATACCAGGGATGCAGGGCTGGTTCAATATTAGGAAAATTATCAGAATAATTAATTATATCAAAAACCAAACTAACAAAAACCATATGATTATCTCAA
This sequence comes from Myrmecobius fasciatus, assembly GCA_023553655.1. Lineage (NCBI taxonomy): Eukaryota > Metazoa > Chordata > Mammalia > Dasyuromorphia > Myrmecobiidae > Myrmecobius > Myrmecobius fasciatus. The sequence continues at coordinate 5,925 of JAJPUD010020136.1, forward strand.
TAGATACAGAAAAAGCCTTTGATAAAATCCAACACCCTTTCCTATTAAAAACACTAGAGAGTATAGGAATCAATGGGCTTTTCCTTAAAATGATCAGTAGCATCTATTTAAAACCATCAGCAAGCATCGTATGCAATGGAGACAAACTAAAACCATTCCCAATAAGATCAGGAGTGAAACAAAGCTGCCCACTGTCACCATTACTTTTTAATATTGTCTTAGAAATGTTAGCTTTAGCAATAAGAGAATAAAAAGAGATAAAAGGAATCAGAGTAGGTAATGAAGAAACCAAATTATCACTCTTTGCAGATGACATGATGGTATACTTAGAGAACCCTAGAGACTCAACTAAAAAACTACTAGAAACAATTCACAACTTTAGCAAAGTGGCAGGATTCAAAATTAATCCACATAAATCATCAGCATTTTTATATATTACCAACAAAGTGCAGCAGCAAGTGATACAAAAAGAAATTCCATTCCAAATAGCAGATGATAGGATAAAATATTTGGGAATGTATTTGCCAAGGAAAAGTGAGAAACTATACGAACTAAATAACAAACCACTTTCCACACAAATAAAATCAGACCTAATCAATTGGAAAAATATTAAATGCTCATGGGTAGGCAGAGCGAACATAATAAAAATGACAATACTACCCAAACTAATCTACTTATTTAGTGCCATACCAATCAAACTCCCAAGAAATTACTTTACAGATCTAGAAAAAAATAGTAGCAAAGTTCATTTGGAAGAACAAAAGGTCAAGAATTTCAAGGGGATTAATGAAAAAAAAAAAAAAGGCAGATGAAGGTGGCCTTGCTGTACCAGATCTAAAACTATATTATAAAGCAGCGGTCATCAAAACCGTTTGGTACTGGCTAAGAAATAGAGCAGTCGATCAGTGGCACAGGATAGGATATCAGGACTATCTAGGCAATAACCTTAACAATCTAGTATTCGATAAACCCAAAGACCCCAGCTTTTGGGATAAACACTCATTATTCGGCAAAAACTGCTGGGAATTGGAAACTAGTGTGGAAGAAATTAGGGCTTGACTCATACCTAACACCACATACCAAGATAAGATCTAAATGGGTTCATGATCTAGATATAAAGAGGGACTTGGTAAGCAAGTTAGAGGAACATAATATAGTTTATCTCTCAGACCTGTGGAGATGGAATAAATTTATGTCCAAAGAAGACCTGGAACTCCTAATTGAACACCAGATGGATAATTTTGATTATATTAAGTTAAAAAGTTTCTGTACAAACAAAACAAATGCAGACAAGATTAGGAGGGAAGCATCAAATTGGGAAATCATCTTTACATTTAATGGTTCTGATAAAGGCCTCATTTCTAAAATGTATAGAGAATTGTCTCATATATATAAGAATTCAAGCCACTCTTCAATAGATAAGTCGTCAAGGGATATGAACAGACAATTTTCAGATGATGAAATTAAAACCATCTCTAATCATATGAAAAGTTCCTCCATATCACTATTGATCAGAGAAATGCAAATTAAGACAACTCTGAGGTACCACTACACACCTGTCAGATTGGCTAAAATGACAGGAAAAGATAACGATGAATGTTGGACTGGATGTGGGAAAACTGGGACAGTAATACATTGTTGGTGGAACTGTGAACGGATCCAACCATTCTGGAGAGCAATTTGGAGCTATGCTCAAAAAGTTATCAAACTGTGTATACCCTTTGACCCAGCAGTGTTTCTACTGGGCCTATATCCCAAAGAGATCTTAGAGGAGGGAAAGGGACCCACCTGTGCAAGAATGTTTGTGGCAGCCCTTTTTGTAGTGGCTAGAAACTGGAAACTGAAGGGATGACCATCAATTGGAGAGTGGCTGAATAAAATATGGTATATGAATGTTATGGAATATTACTGCTCTGTAAGAAAAGACCAGCAGGACAATTTCAGAGAGGCCTGGAGGGACTTGCATGAACTGATGCTGAGTGAAACGAGCAGAACCAGGAGATCATCATACACAGCAACAACATTATTACATGATGATCAATTCTGATGGACATGGCTCTCTGCAACAAAGAATTGTCTCAAACCAGTTCCAATTGTTCACTGAAGAAAACCATATACACCCTGAGAGAGGGATATGAAATATGGACCAAAACGTAACATTTTCATGATCTCTATTGACACTTGCTTGCATTGTGTTGCCCTTTCTCTGATTCTTTTATTTTCTTGTAGATAGGATTTTTCTTGCCTAACTTCTCAAGCATTTCAACATTATTGACATGTAATGGACTTCCTTCCATCTAGCGGAGGGGAGGGGACTGGGGGTAAAATTTGTAATGGAAAGCTTTGTAAAGATCAATGTTGGGGAACTACCCATACATATGTTATACAAATAAAAAGCTTTAATAAAAAAAAAAGAATTGCCTACAAGCCAGAAAAATGGGAAATACTTCTTTCCTTGGGTCATATCCCATTGAAAGAACTTAAAAATTTCCTCCTAGAAGTAGCTCTGAAAATATCTGCACAAAACTTGGGGCAGGATGCCCTTCATCATGGAAGAAAAGCTCTACTTTAATGAAAATTAAAAGGCAAGAAATAGACTGGGGAAATGTGCAAACAATGGGAATAAATCTGACTATAGAAAGTCTCTATGATAAAAAAGATCAAAATATACATTCAGAAGGTCACAAAGTCAAAGCTTCTGTACCAAAAAGCCTCAAAAAAAACCATGAATTACTCTCATGCTATGGAAAAGATCAAAAAGGAATTTCACAAGCCATGCTCCAATTGATGAATGATCAAAGGATATGAACAGACAATATTCATTTGAATAAATTGAAACTATTTCTAGTCATATGAAAATCACTCCAATTGTTTCAAATTACGATAGACCAGAGAAATGCGAATAAAGACAACTCTCAGATACCACTGCACATCTCTCAGATTGGCTAAGATTACAAGCAAAGATAATGATGAATGTTGGAGGGGTTGTGGGAAAACTGGGACACTGATATATTGTTTTTGGAATTGTGAACAGACCCAATTGTTCTGGAGAACAATTTGGAAGTATGCTCAAAAAGTTATCAAACTGCGCATACCTTTTTTGCCAGCTGTGTTTCTACTGGGCTTATATACCAAAGAGATATTAAAGGAGGGAAAGAGACCCACATGTGTAAAAATGTTTGTGGCAGCCCTTTTTGTAGTGGCAAGAAACTGGAAATTAAAAGGACGCCCGTCAATTGGATCATGGCTGGATAAATTATGGTATATGTATGTTATGTAATATTATTTTTCTGTAAGAAAGAACCAGCAGGATGATTTCAGAAAGGCCTGGAGACACTGACATGAACTAATGCTAAGTGAAATGAGCAGAACCAGGAGATTATTTTTCCTTCTTGATCCAATTTTTCTGTGCAGCAAGATAACTATAACTATGTGTATACATATATTGGATTTAATATATATTTTAACACATTTAACATGTATTGGACTACCTGCCATGTAGGGAAAGGGGTAAGGGCAAGGAGGGGAAAACTTGAAACAGAAGGTTTTGCAAGGGTCAATGTTGAAAAATCACACATGCATATATTTTGTAAATAAAAAGCTTTAATAAAAAATAAATTTAAAAAAGAATTTGAAAGCTAAGTAAAAAAGGTAGAATAAAAATCAAGTTATTAAAGAAAATCATAAAATTAGGGTCAAAAGCTTGATAACAAAGGAACAAAATATACTGAAGGAAAAAATAACTAAAATGCACTATGCCAAATGATAAAAGAAGTACAAAAAGTCAAAGAGAAGAAGAATGTTTTAAAAGAAAAATTGGTTAAATGGAAAGAGACACAAAAATTCAGTGAAAAAAAAAAACAGTTATAAAGTATGATAGACCAAATTGAAAAGGAAGTACAAAACCTCAAAAAAGAAAATAATTACTGAAAAAATAGAATTAAGACATTATGTCTTAATGGGAAACTAAGAAATAAGAAAACAAAAGCATAAGAATGAAAAATATAGGATATAATGTAAAATATCTCACTGGGGAAAAAAGTTGACTTGGAAAGTATTAGTAGAAGAAATTATAATCTTGAGTGTCCATCTTTTCTTTACTTCCTTGTAAATTATTCTTTTGATCTCTGCTATGCACCTTATTTATTTTACTCTTCTCCCCCACTAAATACTTTTGATTGGAGAAATTTAAATAAAATAATTCTGAGATTGGTTAATGAGATAAAAAAGGCACAAAGATTCAACAAAGGAAAAATAACTAGTTAAAAAAGTATAATTTGCCAAATGGAAAATGAAGTACAAAATAGTTGGACAGTACACTCATATTATTATATTATATTATATTATTATATTGTATTGTATTATGTATAACTATTAGATGGGTTAATAAGAGAAAAAATAACAAATTTGGGGCGGACATGAGACATTAATGCATTGCTGGTGGAGTTGTGAATCTGTAAAGCAATTTAGAACTATGCTCAAAGTAGTCTAAAACTATGAATACCCTTTGCCTGAGCAATACTACTACTATGTCTTTATCCCCCATTTTTAAAAGGAAAAAATCTATTTGTACAAAAATATTCATAGCAACTCTTTTCTAATGGCAAAGAATTGGATGCGGGTATGCCTCTCAGTTGGGGAGTAGATACATAAATTGTGCTATTTGCTTATCATGAAATACTATTGTGCTATAAGAAATTATTAGCATGATGCTCTCAGAATAACTTGGAAAGGCTTACATGAGCTAAATACAAAGTGATATGTGTTATATAAGGTGACATCAATATTATAATGATCAACTACAAATTACTTAACTATTTTCAGCCATGCTATGATCCAAGATAACTCTGAAGAACATACAATGAAAAATGCTATCCATCCCCAGAAAAAGAACCAAGATCTGAAGACAGATTGAAGCATACTTTACTTTTTTTACTTTATTTTTGACCTTTTAAAAAATCTGTTTTCTTTTACAGCATAACTAATTTGGAAATATTTTGGATACTATATATATATATAACTTGTATTGTCTTACTTGTCTTCTCAACTCTCAGATAGTGGGGAAGGGAGGAAGGAAGGGAAAGAATTTGAACCTAAATGTTTTAAAAATTAATAATTTTTAATGTAACTCTGAAAAAATAAAATGCTAAGTAAATTTTAAAAAAATACTTTTCATTTCTTCAGTGAAAAATATAGTAAATACTTCCCAGGAAAGGAACAAAATAGAGAAAACATAGTTGGGCTTTCCTAACACTCCACTGCAAACGAATTCCAAATAATACCTCAAATCAAAATAAGGGGTAGCACCCAAAAGGTCAGAGTGAGAACTTTTCCAGCCTAAGACAACTTAGAAGATCAGAAAAAATATCAATGACATAGGTGTCAAGGATGACCCAAAGCTCAAGGTGATGAAACACCAATGGTGCAACCAGGTCATAGAAATAAAATAATGCACTTTCAGGAACTTTCAAATCAGAAATGGTAAAGAAGTATAGCAATTGGTAAGAAAGAACTTAAAAGGGATCACTGAAATAACATTGAATAGAATACAAGATGTCATTTGCACTTCTCTTATCTATGTATACCCACTGGGTCATATTTTTAGGGTAAATAGGACAAATGTTTGATAACTCCATTACTTTAATTCACTTTTCTGTCATAGGTTCAAAGCATTTTTAGTAAAGAGGGAGGGGAAAAAAACACTTAGGAGAATTACTTTGGTTCTTAGGGGATCAAGGACCCTGAGGATTAGTATTGGTTCTGGCCCCAAAATAGGAGGAAACCTGAAGAACAATGTCAAAACCAGAGGTGAGGGGCTGTATATGGAACAAAGTGGAGCCCAAAAGAACAGTGACCACACCTCTACCTATGTCATACCATTTTAGAATCACCAAAAACTTCCATACCCCCATAACACACTCTGAAAATCACAGTGTGTAAAATCCTGAAGCTTGAGACCATCCTTTTCAATACCCAGGTTAGGAATAGAACCCAATGTTAACATAAAGATTCAAAAGAAGAAATATGGTGAAAAGTCAATAAACAGAAAGGTTGGGAATAGAACCCAATGTTAACATAAAGATTCAAAATAAGAAATATGGTGAAAAGTCAATAAACAGAAAGGAACATAAATATATGATGGTGACTGGGAAGATCAAGACACAAAGTCAAAAGAAGATGATGAAATACAAATAATTAAAAGCACATCTTTAAAGGACAAAAAACTGAGTTGTACATGAGCCTCCAAAATATTTCTGTAACAACTGAAAAAGTGATTTTAAAAATAAAACAAAAATAGTAAAGGAAAATTAGGCAAAGTAATGAGAGCAAAGGAAAAAAATATTAAAAAGATAATCAATGGTTAGGTAAAAGAGGCACATAAAATAAAATAACAACTTAAATAGATTTGGTCAAAAGAAAAAACAGAGGTGCAAAAATTCACTGATGAAAATAAGTCTTTCAGAAGCAGAATTAGCCAAATCAAAAAAAAAATACAAAAGTTCATTGAAGATATCATGAGACATCAAGAATCAAGAATAGATCCATTGAATCAGCAGCAGCAGCAGCATGTGCTTCTGGAGTTCTTAGCCCACATATCATAAAGGCATTAAACAACTAATCTGAATTAGATTATAGGGGTCTCTTTGCTAACACTGAAACAGGACTCTATTGTTTAGCCCATACTTAACTAAGGGTCATAGCCTTAGGTGGCTTGGTCCCAGAGCAAAGAGAAGCACTAGCACACTAGAGGTTGTAGCCAGAGTGGAGTAGGAATACTCCTCATACCCGGGGCAGAAAACAGTGCTTACAGTTGCTCACAGAGCAAAGAATAAACCAAAAGAGTGGTAATCACACTTCTCTTGAGATTATGCCACATGGGAAGATTCAAAAACTTACAGATCCCTGGAAATATCTTTGGAAAACAGTGGCACAAAAGCCATGAATATATGAACATCTTGAAAACACAGACCTACTTTAATAAAGGGTTAAATGTTGAGACATGGAGTAGTAAAATAAGTAAAGTGTAAAAAATATTTCTGACAATAGAAAATTACTCTGTTGAAAAGGGAAAAAAAAAGATGACACACAGAGGAAGAATGAACAAAATCAAAGTTCCAACATCTAAAGCCTCCAAAATTATGAATTGGTCTTCAATCATGGAAGAGCTAAAATGAATTTTGAAAACCTAGTAGTAGAGGTAGTAGAATAATTGGAAAGAGAAAGTTAGGGATACAGGACAATATGGAAAAAAGAGTCAACAGCCTGGTAAAGGAGACACAAAAATTACCAATGAAATTAATGATTTAAGAAACAGAATGTACCAAATGATAAAATGAATGCTTTGAAGAATCCAAAGAATTCTAGTGAGAAAGGATTCCTAAGTAAGGCTCAGCCATGTCTGTTGTGCAACTTCTTTTTGCTGAGGACATGAGAATATATTTGCATATATGACAATTTCAGGAAAGCACAAAGAAGTTGAAAAACTACTCTTCTGATACATTAATTAATGAATATCCTTTTGGGCAGCCCTGTGTTTTCCCCAGAAACCTAGTCAGTTCCTGGAATAAGTATAATCCTCCCAAAGGAATGAATAAATATTTCTTCTGGTGAGCCTCTTTTGATGGAGCATCCTGTACTTATAAAGTTGTTATATCTCAAGAGTCATGTATCAAATGAAAATACTTAGCACAATGCCTTCTTTGTTCTCAGCCTATAAAAACCCCTTAGAAGAAAGGGAATTTGGGGATTTGGGCCACAAAGTCTTGTACAAACTTGCCTGGCAATAGCTCCCACTAGAGGCTCTGAATAACTGTGACCATGAGTCCTTCCAGCTAAGGAATTCAGATATTGATGCTTCCTTGGAGTGGTGATGATGCGTGTTGAATATAGTTTCTTTGTTATAAGAGCAACTATGTTTGTTAATTGTGTATTAGTTTTCTGCTAAGTGTTTCCTCTTCTTTTATGTCTTATTTAAATCAGTGTTCTGAGCAGTAATAAACTTGCACTCAACCTTTTTAAGACTATGCCTATTAAATGTAAATTCTGAACATAGAGTAATCTTACAAAGAGCAGAAATGGACAAATGGGAAAAAGGCATAAAAATTCACTGAAGAAAAACAAAAAACAATTAAAAAGTAAAATGGGATAAATGGAAAAGAAGGTACAGAAGCTCACTGAAGAAAATAATTCCTTAAAATTTGAATTGAAAAAATTAAACTAATGATTTCTTGAAAAATGAAGTAATATGGGGCAGCTAGGTGGCGCAGTGGATAGAGCACCAGTCCTGAAGTCAGGAGGACCTGAGTTCAAATCTGGTCTCAGACACTTAACATTCCCTAGCTGTGTGACCCTGAGCAAGTCACTTAACCCCAATTGCCACAGCAAAAAGCAAAAAAAAAAAAAAAAAAAAAAAAATAGAAGACAATATATCTCATTGGAATAACAACTGAGCTGGAAAATTAGAATAGAGGTCACTTAAAATTCCTGGACTATATGATAAAACATGATTAAAAAAAGCCTTGATACAATCTTTCCAGAAATGATAAGGAAAATTATCCTGCTATTCTAGAACCTGAGTGTAAAATAAAAATTGAATGAATCAACCAATTACTTCCTGAAAGAGGTACAAAATGAAAATTCTCAGGTTTTCAAATTTCAGATCTCCAACATCAAAGAGTGAATATTGCAATAGCCAGAAAGAAATGGTTTAAGCATAGTCGAGCCACAGTCAGCAAAGCACAAGTTTTAATAGCTTTTACATAAAGGATAGCAGGACTAGGAACAGGATATTCCAGAGAGAAAAGCAGCTAAAATTAAAACCAAGAATTAATAATGCAGAGAAAACTGAATATGATCCTTCAAAGAAAAAAGTGGATATTCACTGAAATAGAGAACTTTTCAAGCATTCTTGACTTTCAAATATATTGACTCAAAAGAAACATTAAAAAGATACACAGGAAATGGAAATCATAAGGGACTTAAAAAGTAAACTGTTTACACTCATTTATGAAAACATGACACATTACTCATAAGAATACCCTTACTATTAGAGGAGTTAGGAGTGTGTATGTATATGCTTGTGTGAGTGTGTGTGCGCATGTGCGTGTGTGTGTGTGTGTGTGTGTGTGTGTGTGTGTGTGTACAGAGGAGCAGAGGTATTAAGTGAATATGAAGGGCTGATATCTGGAAAAAATAAAATTAATAGGTGAGAAAGAGGAATGCACTAGGAGAAAGGGAAAAAGGAGATAGAATAGAATAAATTATCTTACATACAAGAGCCAAGAAAAAAAATAAACTTTTAAAATAAAGAGGAAGATGGGGGATATGATGAAGGGGAGAATGGGTGAGCCTTACTCTCATTAACATTGACTCAAAGAGATAATCACATACACATTCAACTGGATAAAGAAATATGTTACCTATGCTCAAAAAGTTATCAAACTGTGCATACCCTTTGACCCATCAGTGTTTCTATTGGGCTTCTATCCCAAAGAGATCTTAAAGGAAGGAAAGGGACCCACATGTGCAAGAATGTTTGTGGCAGCCCTTTTTGTAGTGGCTAGAAACTGGAACCTGAAGGGATGCCCATCAATTAGAGAGTGGCTGAATAAATTATGGTATATGAATGTTATGGAATATTATTGTTCAGTAAGAAACGACCAGAAAGATGATTTCAGAGAGGCCTGGAGAGACTTGCATGAACTGTTGTTGAATGAAATGAGCAGAACCAGGAGATCATTATACACGGCAACAATACTATATGACGATCAATTATGATGATCATGGCTCTCTGCAACAAAGAATTGTCTCAAACCACTTCCAATTGTTCAGTGAAGAAAGCCATATACACCCAGAGAGAGGGATGTGAAATGTGGACTACAACGTAACATTTTCATGCTCTCTATTGAGGTTTGATTGCATTGTATTTCCTTTATCTGATTTTTCTTTTTTGTAGATACAATTTTTCTTGCACAGCAATGATAAGTGTGGAAATATGTATACATATATTCTATTTGTCAAGTATTTTAACATAATTAACATGTAGTGGATATCTTGCCATCTAGGGGAGGAGTGGGGAGTAGGGGGGAAAAATTTGTAACAGAAAGCTTTGTAAGGGTTAATGTTGAAGAATTACCCATACATATATTTTGCAAATAAAAAGTTTTAATTAAAAAAAAGGAAATATGTTACCCTATAGAAAAGTAGTAGGGGAAGATGACAAAAAAGAGATGAAGTGATAGAAGGAAAGGCAGATTGGGAGAGGTGTTAGTGAGAAGCAAAATACCTTTGCAAAGAACAAGGTGAAAGAAAATTGAATTAATAATAGAGATAATAGGATGGAAGGAAATATAGTTAGCCCTAGTATTTGTGAAAGAAAAAAATGTATCAAGTTTTTCTGATAAAGACCCTATTTCTCAAATATATACAAAACTGAGTTAAATTTGTAAAAATAAGAATCATCACCAATTGATAAATAATTCAAAAGATATGAGTGATTTTCACATGAAGTTATCAAAAGTCTGGGTGAAAGTCCTCTAATTTGCTATTGACTAGAAAATATAAACTGAAAAAATTCTGAAACACTACCTCATACCTATTAGATTTGCTAATGGGATAGAAAAGAAGAATGCCAAATTTTGGAGGGGATTTGGAAAAATGTGACACTAATGATCTATTGGTGTAGTTGTGAACTGATTCAGCCATTCTTTAGAACAATTTGAAAATATACCTAAATAACTATTAAACTGTGCATATCTCTTGACCTAGCAGTGCTACTACTAGATCTCTATCCAAAAAGAGTTTAAAAACAAAAGGAAAAATGACATAGGCAGGTAGATAGACAGATAAATAGAGATATAGATGTAGATGGATACCTCTGTCATACACAAACACACACACACATAAAACTTTGTATAGTAACTCTTTTTTTGGTCTCAGAGAGCTGAAAATTAGGAGGATGGCCATTTATTGGGAAATGGCTACATAATCATATTAAATTATTTATTTAATAATTTTGTTTTTATTTATTTTATTTATTGTTTAATAATTTTACTTTTTCAAGTCAAAACTTTCTCTTAATTCTTTGTCTTATCTATTTGACTAAGAATTCAATCTCCTATACTGTATCTGTCATGTTCCCTAACTGTTAACATACCTTAAGGCTCTGTTATTAATCTTCTTATTTCCCTTTTCCTTATTTGTTGACTTCATCAGTCCCCATTGGATAGTTTTTATGTAGATGATTCAAGCTGCATCCATATGCGTGTATATATATATACACATATATGGAACTCTTCAGGGACTTTCTTTAGTTCCAGCACCATATTACCAATTACTTATTAAATATTTTGTTTTAATGGCATGTGGATATCTGAAACTAAAACTCTAAAGAAAATTTATCTTTATTTTCAAACTTACCACTTTTGGAAATTTTCATATTGCTATTAAGATTACTATTATCCTTTCAGTTATCAAGGTTTGTGAGATTGGTATCAATTTCATGTCCTTACTTTCACTTAGTCTGCAGAAGTAATCAGTTGCTAAATAATATCATTTCTCTTACCATATGTGCATATATATACATATATATGTATATATATATATTTCCTTCTCTACATTCAAATAAACCATTTTTCATTTAGGCCTTCATAACCTCTTATATAGCACATGTAATTGCTTTGTAATTGGTTTACCTGTTTTGATTCTAACTCAATTCCACTGAATCCTACATGTGTACAATATTTTCCCCTTAAAATCTAGATCACTTCATACTTATTTGACTCCACTAATCACTAAATGGTAGTGAGCCCCTACCACATCTAGGATTAAAATCTTTTCTTATATTTGACACTCTTCAGAAACTGGTTGTCTCAGTATTTTTTTTCTTATTTCTCTGCTTCAGAACTTCCTATTTAAATGTTTACAACACCCAGAGGTTGCAATAATGATCCAAGAGGTTTATTTAATGGCACCTTATGAAGCAAATCATTGTGGACACTTATGAATAGCATACTAAATAACCTTGGGGATTCACAATACACTTTTATTGTTGAACAACAAAAACCACTGAGAACCACTCAGCAATGTGCTCATCAGTGATTAACAATCTGCCTTCCTCCCTAAAAATATGCACACATACTTTTTATTATTATTTATATTTATATTATTTTATATATTATATTTATTACATTATATTATATTAATTATTTGTATTATTAATATTTTCTTTAGCACTTTCTTAAGTTCAGAAAACTAAAAAAATAAGATTTTGTCATGGTTCACTGGCTTAAGGGAATTCCAATCAAGAAAGAAGTAGAGCTCCCCTATTGATGCCTGGTTTCTATGTTTGGATTTGCAGCATCATGTACTTACTACCTGCTTAGGTGTGGCTACTAACTAGTTAAGCCCTTGTCCAGGTAATTGATTTATATAAAAAAGAATATAAGGACTACAGGTGAGCCAGAAATGTGAGAGAAAACAAACTTTTAATGACTTCAAATGTTGAGAATCACTTGTAAAACTAAGAAATCAGTTCAATACAAATCTTTATTAACTAGCAATGCAGAAAAAGAAGGAGGAAATGAGAAGGGAGTCAAAATACAACTGAGATAGAATAATATAGTATATAACTCACATAAATGTGAAACTATTGGGGAGCACTGAGATATGACTTCATTCAGCTGGAAAGACATGCTTTAAGAGGCTCATGAGAGAGTGGAGTACACTTATAATCTGATTTTGTGGCTACTTTGAATGTCATAATTTGGGGCACACAGTGGATTTTAGAGATACACATATGCAAGGTGAAATAACCAATAACTGTTCAGAAGATGGCAAAGAGAAGCTAGGAAGTAGCTTGAGCTCTCTCTAGTTTCCCTTATAAACAATATTAAATCAAAATTCTAAATGGATTTTAGAGAGATGGAACCCAAAATAAGATGGACTGAAACAATTTTCTAGCTTAATATAGCTTAGCAGGAATTCAGGAATTGTTTGTCTCACTTGGGTAAAGCGGGAGCACATCCCAGAGTAGAAAATGTCATGTCATATGGAGGATCTTAGTCACAGTGCAGATCAGCAGCCAAGTTCCCTCAATTTGGCTCAATAGGCCAATACTACAGCAAACCAATCCAAGAACAGAAGGCAATTGTGAGCCCCAGAACCCTGGCACAGGAAGGCCTGAGTCAATCTAGCCAGTCAAGAAAAGCAGGTAAACCTCAAGCACCTGAAGCTCTAGTAGGTTAAAACAATGGAAAAACCCCTAAGTCCCAGCAGAAGATTGGGTTAATGCCACTTATGCCTCAGGAGCAAAGCTCAACATTAAAAGTCTTGATATAGGGTAAAACTTGACTAAAAATAGAAAAGCGTCCTGATATAGAAAGCTACTAGGGTAACAGGAAAGATAAAAATACAAACCTGGAAGAGTAAACATTGTCAAATAGCCCACAACGAGAAGCTTCAAAGGAAAATATAAATTAGCCTGAAGCCCAAAATAATCTCCTGAAAGAAATAAAAAAAAAAGATGTTTAAAATCAAATAAGAAAAAAGAAAAATCCAGAAAATAAATGAAATATATGTGGGAGAATAAAGGGGAAAAAAGGTTAACAGCTTGCAAAAGAAAGGAGAAGAAAAATGACTGATGAAAAAAAAACTCCTTAAAAATAGAATTGGCTAAAGAGATCTGGATGCAAAAGACAAATCCAGTTTAAGAATTACTGGAATGCGGGGGCGGAGCCAAGATGGCGAACTGCGAACAGCTTTCTCTCTGAACTCCCTCCAACATTCCCCCAACCCAGACAAAGTAAGTTTTAAAACTGGTTTCCGAGTGAGGTCCTCGCCAAGCATTTGGACTACAACGCACTTCTAAGATCTACCTTGAAAGAACTCCGGAGAAGGTTAGCCTCAGGGGAAATCGGCCACTGGTCGCGATCGGACTCCAGCCGGGGCGGAAGTCAGGGCTGTGATAGAGGGGCGGATTTTGGGCACCCAGGAAGCCCCTGGGAGACGCCTGGGCCACTTTGCTCTGCTTGCGGGCAGGTGCTTTGACAGATCTGCCTTTGGTAAAGGGTGGATCTAGAGAAACTGAAAACGTGGTATAGCCCCACCAGCCTCAGACCGGAAGTCAACTCGGCAAACTGCCCCAGGGCAAATATAAATTGTTGCAGTTTTCTCGGCTTTTGACCAATATCCCAACTTTAAATCATGAGCAAGAAGCAGAAGAGAGCTCTCACCATAGAAAGCTTTTACGGAGAAAAAATAGAACAGTCCCCAGATCCTGACATTATGAAAACAATCCCAGATGAAGCCACAAAGGCAGACTTAAGTTGGTCTCCCTTTCAGAAGGCTTACCTGGATGATTGCATTAAGAATCTCAAAAGAGAGCTAGAAGAAGAATGGGGAAATAAATTGAGATCAGGGCAACAGAAATATCAAAAACTGGAAAATAGGACTGGTGAATTGGAAAAAGAAAACAGTTCACTGAAAAACAAAATTGGTGAATTGGAAAAAATCACCAATTCACTGGAAAATAAAAATGGTGAACTGAAAAACAAAATTGGTGAATTGGAAAAAGACAACAATTCACTGAAAAACAAAATTGGTGAATTGGAAAAAGACAACAATTCACTGAAAAATAAAACTGGCAAAATGGAAAAAGAATGCATTGAATCCAGAAATTCAATTGGCCAGCTACAAAAGGAGCTAAAAAAGATAACTGAAGGAAATAATACTCTAAACATTAAAATTGAACAAATAGAAGTAAATGACTCAATAAGACTTCAAGAATCAGTTAAACAAAAACAAAAAAATGAAAAAATAGAAGAAAATATGAAATATCTCCTAGGAAAAACAACTGACTTGGAAAACAGATCCAGGAGAGACAACTTAAGGATTATCGGACTCCCTGAAAGCCACGATGAAAAAAAGAACCTGGATGCTATCTTCCAGGAAATCATGAAAGAGAATTGCCCTGATGTTTTAGAATCAGAAGGCAAAATTGGCATTGAAAGAATTCACCGATCACCTCCAGAAAGAGACCCCAAAATTAAAACCCCAAGGAATATCGTGGCCAAATTTCAGGACTATCACACCAAGGAAAAGATATTGCAAGTAGCTAGAAAGAAACAGTTCAAATACCGAGGAACTGTCATTAGAATTACACAGGATCTGTCAGCTTCCACATTGAAGGATCGAAGGGCCTGGAACCAGATATTCCGAAAGGCAAAAGAACTTGGATTACAGCCAAGAATAAGTTATCCAGCTAGAATGAGCATCATCTTCCAGGGAAGAAGATGGTCATTCAATGATACAGGAGAATTTCACCTATTTCTAATGAAAAGACCTGATCTGAACAAAAAATTTGACCTCCAAATAGAGAACTCAAGAGAAACATAAAAAGGTAAAAAGGAAAACTCTGGAGAACTATATTCCTACTATAGGTATCCTTTAAAGAATGGCAGTATAATTTGATTTTTCTTTGATAATAATGGAAAAGAAATTAGAGGTGGAAGGGATACCATACTGAAAAAGAAAAAGGGGGGAGGGGGGAAAAGGAGGCAAAATAAAGTAAAAATATAGGAGGTAAAATAAGGCAAAATCTCATAAAGAGACATAGAAGATCTAATATAATTGAGGGGAAGAAGGGAGGGCGATGAGTATTGATTGTGTAAACCTTACTCTCATTAGATTGGACTCTAAGAGAGTATATCAGACACATTTGGCTTCAAAGAAAGCACTGACCCTCCTTGTGGGAAGGTAGGAGGGAGGGAAGAAAAGGAAAGGGATAAACTAATAGAAGGATTAGGGGAAAGGTATAAAGGGGAGGGAGGGACTCTAAAGGGAGGAGGATTATTGGTGGGAGGTGGTCTTCAAGAGCAAAGTACTGGGGAGGGGGGAAGGGAGAGAGGGGAAAGGGAAGAGAAAATCATAACTCTGGGTAAATAAGATGGCAGGGAATACAGATATAGTTATTTTAACTGTGAATGTGAACGGGATGAACTCTCCCATAAAACGGAAGCGGGTAGCAGACTGGATTAAAAGCCAGAATCCTACAATATGCTGTTTACAAGAAACACATCTAAAACATGGAGATACATACAGAGTGAAAGTAAAGGGCTGGAGCAGAATCTTCTATGCTTCAGGTGAACAAAGAAAGGCAGGGGTAGCAATCCTTATCTCGGATCAAGTAAAAACAAAAATAGATCTAATTAAAAGAGATAAGGAAGGAAACTACATTTTACTAAAGGGTTCCATAGACAATGAAGCAGTATCAATACTTAACATATATGCACCAAGTGGTATAGCATCCAAATTCCTAGAGGAGAAGTTAAGAGAGATGCAAGGAGAAATAGACAGTAATACTATACTAGTGGGAGATCTCAACCTTGCTCTCTCAGAATTAGATAAATCAAATTCCAAAATAAATAAGAAAGAAGTTAGGGAGGTTAACAAAAGGCTAGAAAAGTTAGGTATGATAGATCTCTGGAGGAAATTGAATGGTGATAGAAGGGAGTATACTTTTTTCTCAGGGGTTCATGGAACTTATACAAAAATTGATCATGTGTTAGGGCATAAAAACCTCAAAATCAATTGCAGAAAAGCAGAAATAGTAAATGCATCCTTCTCAGATCATGATGCAATAAAACTCACATGTAATATAAGGCCAGGAGAAAATAAGCCACAAGTTATTTGGAAATTAAATAATCTAATCCTGAAGAACGAATGGGTGAAAGAGCAAATTATAGACACAATCGAAAATTTCATCCAGGAGAATGACAACAATGAGACAACATACCAAAATTTGTGGGACTCGGCTAAAGCGGTTATAAGGGGTAATTTTATATCTCTAGATGCTTACTTGCGTAAAACAGAGAAGGAGAAGATTAATGAACTGGGCTTACAATTAAAAAAGCTAGAAAAAGACCAAATTAAAAACCCTCAATTAAATACCAAATTGGAAATTCTGAAAATTAAAGGGGAGATCAATAAAATTGAAAATAAGAAAACTATTGAATTAATAAATAAAAGTAAGAGTTGGTTTTATGAAAAAACCAACAAAATAGATAAGCCTTTAGTTAATTTGATTAGAAAAAGAAAAGAGGAAAATCAAATTATTAGTCTCAAAAATGATAAGGGAGAACTTTCCTCCAATGAAGAGGAAATTAGAGTAATAATTAGGAGTTTCTTTGCCCAACTTTATGCCAATAAATTTGAGAATGTAAATGAAATGGAGGGATATCTACAAAAATATAGATTGCCCAGATTAACAGAAGAGGAAATAAATTATTTAAATAGCCCTATTTCAGAAAAAGAAATAGAACAAGCTATTAATCAACTCCCTAAGAAAAAATCTCCAGGACCAGATGGATTTACATGTGAATTTTACCAAACATTCAAGGAACAATTAATCCCAATACTATATAAACTATTCGAAAAAATAGGGAAAGAAGTTGTACTACCAAATTCCTTCTATGACACAGATATGGTGCTGATAGCTAAACCAGGTAGGGAGAAAACTGAGAAAGAAAACTATAGACCCATTTCCCTAATGAATATTGATGCAAAAATTTTAAATAAGATTTTAGCAACAAGATTACAGAAAGTCATCCCCAGGATAATACATCATGACCAAGTAGGATTTATACCAGGAATGCAGGGCTGGTTCAATATTAGGAAAACTATTAGCATAATCAATTATATTAATAACCAAAATAATAAAAATCATATGATTATCTCCATAGATGCAGAAAAAGCCTTTGATAAAATCCAACACCCATTCCTATTAAAAACACTGGAGAGTATAGGAATAAATGGGCTTTTCCTTAAAATGATAAGTAGTATCTACTTAAAACCTTCAGCAAGCATCATATGTAATGGAGTCAAACTAGAACCATTCCCAATCAGATCAGGAGTGAAACAAGGCTGCCCACTGTCACCATTACTATTTAATATTGTATTAGAAATGTTAGCTTTAGCAATAAAAGAAGAAAAAGAGATAAAAGGAATCAGAGTAGGTAGTGAAGAAACCAAATTATCACTCTTTGCAGATGACATGATGGTATACTTAGAGAATCCTAGAGACTCAACTAAAAAACTACTAGAAACAATTCACACCTTTAGCAAAGTGGCAGGATACAAAATAAATCCACATAAATCATCAGCATTTCTATATATTACCAATAAAGTTCAGCAGCAAGAGATACAAAAAGAAATTCCATTCAAAATAACTGTTGATAGTATAAAATATTTGGGAATTTATCTGCCAAGGGATAGTCAGGAACTATATGAACTAAATTACAAAACACTTTCCACACAAATCAAATCAGACCTAGTCAATTGGAAAAACTTAAAATGCTCCTGGGTAGGACGAGCGAATATAATAAAAATGACAATACTACCCAAACTAATTTACTTATTTAGTGCCATACCAATCAAACTCCCAAGAAATTATCTTACAGATCTAGAAAAAATAGCAGCAAAGTTCATTTGGAAAAACAAAAGATCTAGAATTTCAAGGGGATTAATGAAAAAAAAGGCTGAAGATGGTGGACTTGCTGTACCAGATCTAAAACTATATTATAAAGCAGCGGTCATCAAAACCATTTGGTACTGGCTAAGAAATAGAGTAGTCGATCAGTGGAATAGGATAGAATCACAAGACAAACTAGGCAATAACTATAGCAATTTGGTTTTTGATAAACCCAAAGACCCCAGCTTTTGGGATAAGTATTCACTATTTGACAAAAACTGCTGGGAAAACTGGAAACTAGTGTGGAAGAAATTAGGGCTTGACCCACATCTAACACCACATACCAAGATAAGATCTAAATGGGTTCATGATCTGGATATAAAGAGTGATTTTGTAAACAAGTTAGAGGAACATAATATAGTTTACCTCTCAGACCTGTGGAGATGGAATAAATTTATGTCCAAAGAAGAACTGGAACTTTTAATTGAAAACCAGATAGATAACTTTGACTATATTAAGTTAAAAAGTTTTTGTACAAACAAAATCAATGCAGACAAGATTAGGAGGGAAGCAATAAATTGGGAAATCATCTTTACATTTAAGGGTTCTGATAAAGGTCTCATCTCTAAAATATATAGAGAATTGTCTCATATTTATAAAAATTCAAGCCATTCTCCAATCAATAAATGGTCAAAGGATATGAACAGACAATTTTCAGAGGATGAAATTAAAACTATTTATAGTCATATGAAAAGGTGCTCCAAATCACTATTGATCAGAGAAATGCAAATCAAGACAACCCTGAGATACCACTTCACACCTGTCAGATTGGCTAAAATGACAGGAAAAGTTAATGATGAATGTTGGAGGGGTTGTG